>PIJE02001051.1:42880-130380 GCA_002895965.2 Coryphaenoides rupestris | reverse complement strand
GGGGGAGCATGCGGTGGTAGAGATATTTTATTATAAATAAAACACCAAATATGATGTGTATACTGTTAATGAGACTTGAGCAGTCAGTAGACTATTAGTGTTCCACTTTGGATACGCAGTTGTGATTGAATTCGGACATCGGGGATGAGTGGCTGTGGCTGTGCTGGTCTGAGAAGGAGGAAGTGATGATACGAGAGGTGGGCAGCCCAGCGGAGACGTCCGCACGCGGTAGGCTACATGTCGCAATGGAAATTGAAGTAAAATGTGAGACCTGAGTTAGATTTCTCATCCGGTTCGACACCTCCTCCACCACCTACAGGTCCTGCAGGGACCTGTACTCCGGGGGGGGGGGGGAAGGTATCGAACCAGAGTAGGGCTGGGCGATAAAACGATAACGATATGTATCGCGATAGACACGTAATCAATATCAATAGAAAATGCGTTCGATAGAACGTTTCGATATTTTTTTTTCCTCGTTGGAAGAAACCGGAGCTTAGAGTCTAGCTCCACTTTGAACCAGAGGTTGCGAAGCAAAATTGGTTGCATGAACAAAGGCACTCGTCCTCTGGTACCTAGCAACGTATGGAGTGACACGCTAACAGCCAATCATGTAACAGTATCACGGTGGTTGTGCCATCTCGTTGTCTCGTGTTTGTTTCTTGAATAACAGAAGTGAAAGATGAGTGCTACAACGAGCGACGAAATTGTCGACAAAAATGGAAAGGTCAGCTCGCCAGTATGGCAGCTTTTTGGATTTTATAAGTCAGACCGTAGTCAGACCAATGTTGTCTGTAAATGATGCAAGACCGTCGTCCCCACCAAGACTGGTAATACAACCAACTTGTACAACCAACTTCTCAGATCTCAGGTTTCTCTATGTTTACATTTAACACTTTGCACATGTTTTTGTAACACTTTATTTTTGTTAAGCACTTTATTATTGATAATTGTTAAGTTTTCATTGTGATTTAAATTTTCATTCAGACTTATGTTTATATTTATATATTTGAGTGTTTTCCATGGTTGTGTTGACATTCCTTTTCCCTGTCTGCCTACAATCAGAGGAAGGTTAAGTTTAAAATAAAAATGTTTAAATTTAGTATATTTTTCTCCTGGTCCTTATTTTAAATAGGTCATACAAATTATCAATAATTATCGATATCGACCGATATGAAACACTTATATCGTGATACAGTTTTCAGCCATATCGCCCAGCCCTAAACCAGAGCCTGCAGGATCATGAAGGATCCTCACCACCCCAACAACAAACTGTTCCAACTGCTGCGGTCAGGCAAGCGCCTCCACAGTCACGCTGCTAGAACAGAGAGACTAAAACTGAGTTTCTTTCCCGCAGGTCATCAGGACTGTGAACTGTGACCTCACCCGGGCCCCCCCCACTGCCCCTCCCATGCACACACGAGCATACATGCATGTTTAGTGCACAGAACATGCACACATAGTTTCACGACATAGCTTACTATAGAACTTATGACATACATACATACCTGCAGACATACATGGTCAGTACTCACTTTATTCTATACTTTTTTCATTTATATTGACTTGTTATTGACTGTTATATGCCTAGTTGTGTAGATTTGTTTAGATGTCTTATTCCTTCTTATTTCTTATTCTTATTTCTTATTACTTTTTGCTGTAAATACTGTAGATATTCCGATTCTGAACGTCCGATTTGTGTTATTTGTATTGTATGTCCTTTTAGGCATACCGCTGGGCATCGCCACTTTTTCATATGTGTGTGACAATTAAACTTCTTGAATCTCTCTTGAGATGAAACAGAGAGGAAATGTGGGTCAGAACGGAAGGAACGATCGCCATAAACCCAGATGTATAACTGGGTGAAAGCCACGTCTCACGGCATGGGAGGAGCAGAAACATGAGGTTGGTGTGGTGGCGGTGGTGGTGTGGTGAGGACCCCAACACAGGACTCGAAGGCCTGGTGTTTAACACAAACGGGTGAAGGTAACATGGATGAACGAAGACATGAAGAAAACAGACCGTGGTGATTAGATGTGTTATACTTTGACCACTCGGTGTCAGAAAGGATTTCAGAAAGGATTCTGTTCATCATTAGCAAACAAACAAAACACAGACACGACAGAAGACACACACACACACACACACACAGTTACACATGAGGGGGAGATTACAGATGAGATACAGCTGGGGCAGACTGGACACATGGTACACAGAACTAAAAGAACAAGAAGACAACATAATACACATAGAAATACAAAACTACACCACGAACTAAAATTATGTGCTCTTATTGTGCATGCCAAAGCACTTTGTAGGTTTGTTGGTTCAGGAGCAACAGGACACACAGGATGCCACATGTAAAGACAACAAGCCAACGATGAACACAAAATAGGGAGAATCGAAGCAGCCGAGACAAAATGGCCAACAGACAACAGGGAGAAAACTAACCAAAAGCAGACGAGAAAATGAACAGGAAACAATGAATGATCAGATACAAAGAAACACCGGAACTATGCAAACTACAAACTATATTATATGGTTAGAATAGAATAGAATAGAATAGAATAGAACTTTATTAATCTCGAAGGAAACTCTTGTGCCAGGTTACATAGCGATGCAGTACAATAAAAACAATATGGAAAACAACAGATTAACTAATTTACAGTTCAAATATACAATGTGTATATGTAGGCAAGATAAGATATTCCGACGGCGAAAACAATTTGGCATAATTGAAGTGAAACATTATTGGACATGACATTAAGAATATTGCACATGATGATGAGAGGAGATGAGAGGTAGTGTTAGATCATATTTATAGACAACATGATAATAATAATTTAAAAAAAAATTATAATAATAATAATAATAATATAGCAAATGATAGAGTAGTAATATTAATATTGCACGTAATACTGAGGAAAGTGCACATGATGTTGAGAGGTGATATTGCACATTATATTGTATTATATTGACTCTATACACAGAGGTGTGATGATGAACATCCTTAAGGCTTACGGTGTCCCTCCCTACCTACTCAGGGCCATAGGGACCATGTACACAAACACAAGAGCCAAGGTAGTGACCCCTGATGGCAACAGCGAGGAGTTTGACATCCTGGCGGGGGTGTTACAACGGGACACCCTCGCCCCCTTCCTCTTCATCATAGTCCTGGACTACACACTAAGGCAGGCCATCAATGGACAGGAGCAGGATCTCGGCTTCACCATTACACCCAAGAGGTCAAGAAGATTCCCTGCTGATAGAGAAGATCATGGTGGTCATCACAAATGTCAGCAACTCCTCAAGCAAAGAAGTTAAGCCAAAATACACTCTCAACAAGATAGTAGTGTACCGGGCAGAACGCCACACAATATCCAGCTCGACGGTTCTCATGAAGGCAGCTGGTGACGTGATCGAACCCAACTCACAGAAAAGAGTAATTTGTTCAATGCAGATCCCTGCTGATATGGCACCGAGTATCGGCAACTGCCAGATCCTGTCAGTGGAGTACGTCCTAAAGGTATGACGTTCTGGTGATTTGAATGGCAACTAAGTCACAGCAATGTTAGCGATTTTCTTTCGACGACCAGTGTCGACGCATCACATCAAGAGAGCATTACGTCTCGTAAAAATTTAATCACTTATAATAATCACAATATGCTTGTGTTTTCCAGGTGTATTTGGACATTAAATTCGCTTTTGATCCTGAGATCACGTTTCCCCTGGTCGTTTCTCCCGGTTTGATCGCTGCCCATCAGAGTGGCGGGGCAGTGGGTCCCTACCTGCCTGGACACCACTTTCCTCCGCCCTCCGCCTTCCCCACACCTTATCCTGCGTGCTACGGTCCAGGGCTTTTACCCCACCAACAACAACAAAAGCCACCGTACCCACCAGCCTTTCTGGGACAAGCGGCCGGTCCACAGCCACAGCCAGTCCACCCCTTTCCAGCGGCGTACCCCGACGGCCTCCCTCAAGCCGCACCAATGGGCGCCCCGCATCTCCAAGAACCTCCACCGTACACGCCGTAACATTTTCGTAGAACGCGACTCGAACACTTGTCACTTTATTGTACGGTAGTCCAAGCTCGTAACTGTACATTTGGAATATTTTCTGAACTTAAATGCATTTTAAATCATATTTTATACAGACATTTCTTTGAGAGTTTAGCTTTTATGAAATTGTCGCAGATGTGTGTTTTTGTCGTGCATAAATTCAACATTCATTCAACATTCAACATACTATTTACTTCAGAAAACCAGTGGTGGAAGACATACTCAGATATTTTACTGAAGTAAAAGTAGCAATACCACACTGTAGAAATAATCTGTTCCATGTAAAAGTCCTGCATTGAAAAGTACCAAAGTATTTGCATAAAAATATACTTATTGTACCAAAAGTGAACATATTATATTATTGGATTATAATGATTGACGCGTTCATGTGTTCATCGCTTTAATGTTGCAGCTGCTAAATGTATTGCAGCTAATTTATTTATATTTTATATATTATTTTACATACTGCTGGGTAGCTTGTGGCTTTATTCCTGGCGACCAATAAAGACTGATTAATATATGTTCATCATTGATTTCTTGATTATATTTTGTATTGTTAATCTGCAAAGTAACTAGTAATGCTGTCAGATAAATGTGATGGAGTAAAAAGTACAATATTTGCCTCTGAGATTTTGGAGAGTAGAAGTATATAGTAGCTGAAAATAGTTAAATACTTAAATACAGTAAATACTAGTGGTGGGACTCGATTAAAAAAATGTATCTAATTAATTAGAGGCTTTGTAATTAATTAATCGTAATTAATCGCGTTTTAATCGCATATCAATATTTGACACCCGTTGTTGGATTAGTTGTCGGGCCGTTGGCATTACTAGCATAAATCCACCATACCTTTTGACTCCTCCAGTTTCCCGCCCTTATTTCTGTTACACGCCGTCGAGGTCGTAACACTGGCTGAACAAATGAGACTAATATAGACTAATATATCGTCACCTTCTTAAACTAATGGCCTAAGTCACATTTTTCAAGTTTAAAAAAAATACAGAAAAAACTGAATGAAAACTCATGAAGAGATGATTTAAGGCTTTTTTTTCTTGTTATACAGCGCTTGACTAGTTAGGTTTGGCTTGCGTCACTTCCGACGGGATAACTAGTGGAGAGCACGCGGTCTCTCCACAGTGGCGAAGGGGAGTGAGGTGTACCGGGACGTTTCCGCGGGAGCGCGCAACTGATGTCGGATTTCCAACTCGGACTTAGAAATCCAAGACGTCAGTGAAAGCTGTGTTTATATACTGTTTTTGTATTTTTTAGCACTTCTGTCTCTTTGTGTCTCATAAAATTAGTCCAACTTCTATTTTATTTGTACAGTCCTTAATCCCAACGTCATTCCCACGTCCGACGCCCGAGAGGTAAACGGAACGCACCATGAATAGTAGGCGGGGTGGGAGGGCCCGATTTTGATTGGAGGACAGTTGAACTCATTTGCATCTCCTTTGCATACCGCTTCATACTGCCGCCGCCGTCGTTGTTGTTCCAGCGGCCGGCGGACTGACACAACCGCTCCGCCGATTCCCTGTCCTCCCCACGCCATGGGCCGAAGCACCGCCGCCCTACTTTCTGTTCTTCTCGCCTCTGCTCTCCTTTACAGCGGTAAGATTTGGATATTTACAGTACTTGTTGTTATTGTTGTTGTGGTGATAAGCTGCGTTTTGAATGTGTTGTCTTTTTGATTGTGCTGGATCTGATTAACAACCTCTTCCCTGGATGGATGACGTCATGGCTGTCATGTTATAATAATACATGTTTGTTGTTTGTTTGTTGTCACGTAAACACGCTGTGTCTGCCTGCCTGTGTTGTTTTGATCTCTCTCTCTGGGTTCAACATGAGCTCTGTTGACAATGCATCAGCCCCCCCCCTCCATCTCTGGACAAAGTAAACAACAACGACAACAAGGAGGAAGAAGAAGAGTAGGAGGATTGTCATCCTCATCATCCTCACACACTCCAGAAAAGTGTGTGAGGAAGATTTTGATCCAGATTGTCCAAGCATTTTTACCATCAACATTTAACTTAAATTGTTCTATGCAATTAAGTCACATGTGGTATGCTTGTTCTGCCCTCAATCAATCAAGCAATCACTAAATCAATAATGATTTCTCCCTCTGCAATTCATAAAGTGCAGCACATTATAAATGCAATGGGAAGTTGTAAGTATGTTTATCCATTTGAAATATATGTGAGAAAACTGCATCATCATCATGCAGTTCTCTCTCCTAACCCTAGCACTAACTTCCGTGTTTGTACGTTTTACAGTACTTGGCATTGTTCAGCATATTGTATGTTCTTAGATGTTGGTAATGCACTCAGAATGGCTCTTCTGCTCTTATCTCAGCTATAATGCAGGCTAACTAGCAATTATGAAATTCGTTCTATTAACCTTGCAACTATGAATGCTTGAAACCTGCTCTATTCTTATCTTTATGTACCACAGTGATATATTGCTGTCTCCTTCAACAAATGTACTCTTTGTAAGTCACTTTGGATAAACGCATCTGCCAAATGCCCTAAACGTAAATGTAATATTATGCTTGTTTTGCCCCATAATCAGTCAATCAATCAATAATGATTTCTCCCTCTGCAATTAACAAAGTGCAACATGTTATAAATGCAATGGGAAGTTGAAAAGTTGATGTTTATTCATTTGCAATATGTTAGAACCATACCGGTTCTAATAATGAGTAATGTAGTAGTAGTGTTCATAGTGCCACGGTTAGTGGTTCGGTTCCCACTGGCAGCTCATCACATTGTTTGCTGAATGTATATGTAGTCACATGGTTTTTTTTATGTTTGCATATCATCATCAGGAGGTGACGGCGCCGGCCTGGGAGGCGCAGAGGAGGGAGGAGGAGGAGGAGGAGAGGGAGGAGGAGGTGGCAGAGGAGGACCAGGAGGGGGTGAGGAAGAACAACGAACATCATCATCAAGCGTGGTCGTGCTCCAGGCGAGGTCACCTGACACTGCAAGACAGAGGTGTGCACCTCATCGCCACCAAGGACTCCGCCCTGGTATTTCTGTCCAAGGAGCACAAGCAGGTAACGCCCGCTGGCAATAATAATAATAATAATAATAATATATTTTATTTGAAGATGGACAAAGAAATACACTTTACATAAGGACACTCCCCTGTTTAAATTTTTAAGGCAAAACTAAAGAATCACATGTTTTCTCAGGCCTTTGAATGTCTTTAAGATTGTCTTATTTTTTTACCCCTCTGTTTTATATGTTATCTATATCTAACAGTTCCTTACTTATTTATTTGTGTATATTTGGATTAGCCTCATGTTGTTATGTTATGTCTACTGCTTCCTTGCTGTTGCCATATATTGTTAGCGTTTTGTTTTATGCTATTTTATTGTACAGCACTTTGGTCAACTGTTTTAAAATGTGCTCTATAAATAAATAAACTTGAACATACATTTAAAAGAAACTATATGCCAAATAACATGAAAGGTGACTGTATTTATGTACAGATACATTCATAAATGCCTAGAATCAGTGGAATGGTGGATAGAAAATGTTTAATTTCAAATGAAGTGGGAAAATATACACAGATTGAAAAAAAATGCATATCGAGATTAAATAATATTTACAAAATAAATATGAACTAATAAATATAAATAAATATAGATTAACTTTGAGTAGTAATAATAATAATAGTGTGTTCATTCTGCTTGTGGACATTGAGAGAGACGGCGCAGTAGAACATTATGCGTTGGCTGGTGACAATAAATATACCGTCAGCTGCTTGGTCGTCGTAGCGTCTATACATACAGGGATGGATTACCGAGGGGCCCATGAGCTCAGGGGGCCCCTAAGCCAGAGCCTCTGCGTGAAGTCGCTGTTATTAATTTGCATTTCTTGTCTAAAATACATTGGCACCGACCGACAAAACCGTGCGGCCATTATATTTCATATAAACACGCACCCTGGCGGCGGTGCGGCGCTCTATTTCACGCCATGGTTATATCACGGAAGATCAGTCGTGTGTGTTAGTTAGTTCTCATGAGTTATAATAAAGTAACGTTCTCATGCAGACAATCAAATTTCCATGGGAGTTCACGTGTATAAATTCAGCCTCAGAATTCCATCGGGGTAAGTCATTTCATTCTCCATCCTACCCTTGTTACGGTCATGCAATACATCCAATACGTCCCAACAGTTGAAACGCGCCGGGCAACTGGTTACTGTCGGTCTCGTGTGCTTATGGTCACTTAGGACCATAAGCACATCTATTTGAGTTGCTCTGCTCTGTGTCTCTTCTGCAGAAGCATGCCGTCTTCCTTTAAGGGACAGCACGGTAAGATCGTCTACAAACTGGAAGCTAAGCTTGCGAGAAAGTGGAAGCTGGACCGCAGTGCCGAAGAGGTCCTCAACTTTACATCGAGGAGCATCTCAAACCACAGCCACCTGATGGTATGCAAGGCCAGTGTTTAGAGAGGCCCGGTCACGATACCCTTCCGTATTCCTGAAAGCATACACTGTACATGTGTATGGTCGTCAATGGAGGGAGGGGCATTATCTTTTTAAATCATTGAAGTAACATGTAGTGATGCGTTATGTTCGTTTTCTTTTGGGTGTATTCTCACAGTCTTACACTTCGACAAATGCACGACAAACTACGACTTTCTTGACTTGCAAAATACCCTTTTAAATTGACAACCATGTGCATCAATGGCAAAACATATTTATCTCTCTCCATGGACTACCATACATATTTTTTCTGAAATAAGTTCCCACAGGGGACACAAGAGGGGGCTGTGACTTTCTATTTGATCCACTAACTGTTTGTGGTGAGTCTGCCCCTGACCTCCTTCAGAAAAGCGCTTGCACTTGGACGAAAGTTGCCACAGCGCACGATTCCGATCTAGAGTTTATTTATTCATTTGGGTTGTTACAAGGTCCATCTGGGAGATGGACATGTGGGTACATGGGCCACGGTTTCAAAAGAACAAAACCTTGAAACTTGGGAGAGCAAGACATAATGTGTGTTAAACATGTAGTTCAAAGATCAAGTTTAAAAATATAGATATTGACAACTGATCAAAAGAGTATCCTGGATATAAATGTTACCATTGTATGCATCCATTATACAATATTGTGCTTAGTAATCAGAATTCTACTGGACACATGCTAGCATCACGAGTCACTGATCAGGTGTGAAATATTAGATTGCAAAAAGAGAAGATAAAATAGGCCTACTGCTAATATCAGTTTCATAATCTCCTCATTTCAGGAAGTTAAAGTTGCATGAAAAACCACACGCCATGTGTCACACACTCCTGTTCCCGATCAGATTTTTAGATGTAGATGTGAACATCTACTTCACACATTGCCTCTGCTGGCCGTGTTGTCCTTCTTCTACTCTAGGCCCGCCAGGTGGGGGCGACGGATAAAGACGTGGGCGTCTTCTCAAAAGGATCCGTTCACATGGACGCATCTATTGACAGCAGCGTCTACAGCCCAGGTAATGTCACTGACTTTCACTGATGTATTCCCCACACGTCACCCGTCGGTTTATATGCAGCCAATATGTTAAAGGGGATATATTACGCCACCAGGTGTGAGCGTGATTAGCCACTCCAAGCGGTTTCAAAAACCAGTTGGAATGGCCCCACATGACATCACAAGTGAGAGTGTCCATCTAGAAGTATGGTGGATAGATCAGCCTACCAGCCTATACCCAATGGACTGTAGTAACTGATAGGCTGATCTGTCCACCATGCATCTGGGTGGTGGCCATTCCAACCGGTTTTTGAAACCGCTTCGAATGGCAAATCACACACACACCTGGTGGTATAATAGGAGTCCTTTTTCTACTGACTGATCATCGGACACCTAAATATATATTTTACAGAAAAGGTGAGACAAATTATGAGTGGGCAGTGGGATTATAACTGTGGGGGCGGCAGTAGCTCAGGAGGTAAAGGCCGAACCCTATCTGCTCCGGACGTGTTGGTTGTTAACTTGCATGGTTGACACCGCCGTCGGTGTATGAATGGGTGAATGTGAGGCAATACTGTGAAGCGCTTTGGATAAAAGCGCAGTATAAATGCAATTTATTTACTATTTACTTGTTTCCCCAGGTGTACTTGGACATCAGCTTTGCCTCAGACCCAGAGATCAAGTTTCCGTTGGTCCTTATGCCTGTCGGCTTCAGATCAAACTCAGGGCCGGGTATGCAAGCATACCCGCCTGTAGCGTTCGGGGGACCCAGCAACAGTGACTTCCCTCCTCCCGCTGCCCACTTCATGCCGCCACCGCCGCCGGGTCCAAACGCCTACGGTCACCCCGCAGCCTTTCCCGCGGGTTACGGTGCCGTCCCAGGGCCACCGCCGCCTGTGTATCCCGCGTACCCGCCCATGCCTGGGGCGCAGCCTGCCATGTTCCTCCCTGCTCAGCCCGTCGCTGCAGGAGCGCCTTATTACAACCCCGCGCCGCCCCAGAATGTTTCTCCATACGGACCGCCGTCTCAATCCTCATTGTCCTCTCCTGTGCACCACCCTCCTCCCCCGACGGCTCCACCACTCGCTCCACCCATGTTTGGCCCCGCCCCTTCTGCCCCGCCTTCATTTGGCGACTCCGCCACAGCCCCGACATTCAACCTGCCGTCGTTCGGGCCAGACATGAACACAAATTTTCTGGCCCAACAAAATGGAGAACCCCCTTCATATTTGTCTATATTCCCCCCGCCCGCCACTGATAAACCTGCAAACTAAATACAATAATGAATTAACAGTTCATAACAGGTGAATTCTGGGAAGGTTTGACACATGGAACGTTTCCATGGGAATAACTGGGTGTATATAATGGAAAACTATATGCAAATTGCATCAATATGCAAAATACAGTTAATGAATGCAAAAGATTTATACACTTACACCCCATCCTTTTAAAAGCCTCTGGTCTGGGTTTCCACTCAGGTCTCACCGATGGCCTTATTAACACACACACACACACACACACACCCCGTCTACTAACTGTATGCATGCACTAACTATGTAACCAATGAACACAGCCTAGGTCATATACTAAAGTTTCAAGTGTTTTATTGTATGGGTTTGGGGGAAGTTACCTGTGGGGGAAATTATCTTAACCTCAAATGTATCAGTGGCCTCACAGAAACCATTGCACTACCTCTAGTATGAAGTGGCCTACGTTTGTATTGAATGTCTTTTAAATGTTTCTCTGTGACGTGTCTATATAATAACCTATAGAAATAAAGCTCTAAAGATGCCTTTCTGAAAAATGCTTGCTTTTTACTGTCGACAAATTAATTGTATTTTCAGAAACCTGATACCCCTAACAATACAATAAAACCCCACTTCTAGTACTTCTAAATCCAGATTGCTTCCACTTGTACCCCACAGAGAACTACAAAGTTCTCATTGACATGTGACAGTCGCACACACTCATGCACACACAAACCCATGAAGAACTTACAATGACTGCGGTTGTACAGTTAAACTTCCTGTGACCTTTTGAATAGATAGGCCTACAGAGTGTTGCAATCGTGGTGTTTTGCAGTATCCTGGAGGAGGCGCTTACAAGGACAGAAGCAACAGTAAAAACTAAATCACAACACCAGTCGTCACCACTGTCAACTTGGAGACTAGACTAGTGTGTGTGTGTATCATCAAAAAATATGTTTTCAATCAAACATCTTTCCCTGGTTTATGAATTGCCCGCCGTCAACGGGTGTTTTTCAGAAGGAGACGACATAATAGGAACGTTCACCTTCGAGGCAAAGAAAGAAACGAAAGTACAAAGTATTTTTATCAAAGCGAAAGGAGAAGCCAGTGTCAGCTGGACAGAGGGGAGTGGAGACGACAGCCACACTTATTCTGCGAACGAGAGGTTTTTCAAGATAAAAGTGTATATCACACCTCAAAACTCCAAAGGTAAGACATTGATATGTCATTTTGGGCTGTTATGTTACATTGTTAATGCATTTTCAATGAAATGGCTTTTCACGACACTTATTGTCTTGCAGTCACCGTGATCCCGAAAGGCATTCATAGACATAATTTCACGATTCAAATACCGCAGATGACGTAAGGATGCTTTGCCTTTGGGTCTACAGCCCCCCCCCCTTTAACATTACATTGCAAAGCTATTTTTTTTACACATTGGTCCATTGTTTCATCACTATAACTATACTGTATTCACAGGAATCTGCCCTCATCCATCAAGGCCCAGCATGGAAAGATTGTGTACCTGCTCGAAGCCAAAATTACCCGGAGTTGGCGAATGGATTGTAAAGCGCAGACCGAGTTTAACTTCTCTTCCAGGTTCATTTCCAACCTCAACCTCCTAATGGTAAGAGAAACGGTTCATTATGTACTTTCTTCCCAACATCATGTGCAATATTCTCAACATCATGTGTTATATTATTAATATCATGTTACCTCTAAATATTACCTTGCAATATTACCTCTCATCTCCTCTAATCATCATGTGCAATATTCTTAATGTCATGTGCAATACTTCTTCTCAATATTATCCTTGCAATATTACCATTCATCATTATGTGCAATATTCTTAATATTCTTTGTCATGTGCAATACTTCCTCTTACCATTATTATTATTATTACCTTTTATTACACTTCAATTATTGCCAAATTGTTTTTCTGGACTGAATATCTTATCTTACCTATATTTATATACTTCATCTATATTTTTATACTTCTCCTAGGACTAAGACTTACTGTACTGTAAATTTGTAAATCTGTAATTTTATTTTTATTATTCTACTGTTTATTTTCTCTATTGTTTTATTCTATTGCTATGCAACCTGGCACAAGAATTTCCTTCGGGATCTTGTTATTATTGTTATTATTTGACTTACAATTACATTAGACTTACAGGGGTACACCTTCAATGACACGACATGTTGCTGCTACCATCTAATAGTTACCATTGTTATGCTAGGATAAGAAATATTACTGTACTGCATTTTTTAAATACATTTTTGCACCAACAGCCAGTATATTAGGAGTTTACTTGTCACTTTTACCATACTTACTGTAATTGTTCAGAGTTGGCAATGAAGAAATCTTGAATGAGGACATAAAAGAAAGAAACATTGACAGACATGGGGGAAGTTTGCATGGGTGTGACAATAGGCACTGGAGAAGTCCCCTCAAGAACTACACACCTTCAAGGGTTTTTGTTTTGTGTGTGTTTGCATTCGCACAAACACCAAGGACACAGGATATTGTTAAACCTCCTGTTATTGCATTGTGGAACTTTTACTAGACAGAGCACGTGAAAGCTACTGACAGGAAGGTACTTGTACAAACCTGTGTGCATTGATTAGTCAATTAATTAGTCACCCAACCACCAACCACACACACTCCAACACAGATATAGTGTGAAATTGAATGAATCGATAAAATAGATGCATTATTCTATACCTTCACAGTGTTTGCAGGTTGGTCTGGTGGATAAAAAAGTGGGGGGCTTTTCCAAAGGGCAGGTCCAAATGAGGGCCACCGTGGAGAGGGGGGTGTATGCACCAGGTAATCTCAGTGCAACACAACATATTATTCTCGGTGACTTTTTTTTTGTATGCCCAGCTGATGAGTCTGTGTCACAGAAAAATGTAATCAGGTGTTCCTTTGCTCAGGTGAAACAGTGGTGGTCATCACACATGTCAACAACTCCTCAAGCAAAGAAGTTAAGCCAAAATACACTCTCAAGAAGATAGTAGTGTACCGGGTAGAACGCCACACAATATCCAGCTCGACGGTTCTCATGAAGGCAGCTGGTGACGTGATCGAACCCAACTCACAGAAAAGAGTAATTTGTTCAATGCAGATCCCTGCTGATATGGCACCGAGTATCGGCAACTGCCAGATCCTGTCAGTGGAGTACGTCCTAAAGGTATGACGTTCTGGTGATTTGAATGGCAACTAAGTCACAGCAATGTTAGCGATTTTCTTTCGACGACCAGTGTCGACGCATCACATCAAGAGAGCATTACGTCTCGTAAAAATGTAATCTCACTTATAATAATCACAATATGCTTGTGTTTTCCAGGTGTATTTGGACATTAAATTTGCTTTTGATCCTGAGATCAGGTTTCCCCTGGTCGTTTATCCCGGTTTGATCGCTGCCCATCAGAGTGGCGGGGCAGTGGGTCCCTACCCGCCTGGACACCAAGAGAACGGTCTCTTTCCTCCGCCGTCCGCCTTCCCCACTTTTACCCCCCGGTCCACAGCCAGTCCACCCCTTTCCAGCGCCATACCCCGACAGCCTCCCTCAAGCCGCACCAATGGGCGCCCCGCATCTCCAAGAACCTCCACCGTACACACCGTAACATTTTCGTAGAACGCGACTCGAACACTTGTCACTTTATTGTACGGTAGTCCAAGCTCGTAACTGTACATTTGGAATATTTTCTG
The DNA here is from genome assembly GCA_002895965.2 of Coryphaenoides rupestris. NCBI lineage: Eukaryota > Metazoa > Chordata > Actinopteri > Gadiformes > Macrouridae > Coryphaenoides > Coryphaenoides rupestris. The sequence goes on along the minus strand of PIJE02001051.1, from coordinate 115,904 downwards.
AACTTAAATGCATTTTAAATCATATTTTATACAGACATTTCTTTGAGAGTTTAGCTTTTATGAAATTGTCGCAGATGTGTGTTTTTGTAGTGCATAAATTCAACATTCATTCAACATTCAACTATTTACTTCAGAAAACCAGTGGTGGAAGACATACTCAGATATTTTACTGAAGTAAAAGTAGCAATACCACACTGTAGAAATAATCTGTTCCATGTAAAAGTCCTGCATTGAAAAGTACCAAAGTATTTGCATAAAAATATACTTATTGTACCAAAAGTGAACATATTATTGGATTATAATGATTGACGCGTTCATGTGTTCATCGCTTTAATGTTGCAGCTGGCAAATGTATTGCAGCTAATTTATTTATATTTTATATATTTTTTTACATACTGCTGGGTAGCTTATGGCTTTACCAATAAAGCTGTCTGGGACCAATAAAGACTGATTAATATATGTTCATAATTGATTTCTTGATTATATTTTGTATTGTTATTCTGCAAAGTAACTAGTAATGCTGTCAGATAAATGTGATGGAGTAAAAAGTACAATATTTGCCTCTGAGATTTTGGAGAGTAGAAGTATATAGTAGCTGAAAATAGTTAAATACTTAAATACAGTAAATATACTTTCTTACTTTCCACCCCTAGAGAAAGCCTAACAAATTAGGCCACCAAACAAACAAATGTGAAGAAGGTGTCCTGGCTGCTACCTGACGGAATGTTAGTCATTTATTATTTCATTTGTTCCAAATAGGCCTGTGTCTCAATTAGGGGTGTAACGGTACACAGAAGCCACGGTTCGGTACGTACCTCGGTTTTGGGGTCACGGTTCGGTACGAGTTCGGTACAACAGGAAAAAAGCAACAAAAATCCCAAATGCATAAGGCTAGGTTTCTTTTCATTTATTTTGAACAGACAGTAGTGCAAGTTATACTTAGTTCCACCTAGTGTCGTATAGTCCCCCCTGAGATAGTTGGTACAGCCTGGCCCTGTAGTGTATCAAGCAGTAAACACAACAGTGAACATACACTCTTGCGTCGGTCATATTTCTATGTAGGGCTGATTAAAAAAACAAAAAGCAATTGGTCACAATCAGCTACAAAACTGAAAAGCATCTCTTATGTTATAAAAGTACAAAATAAATAGAATAAAAAATAAAACTTGTACAGCGTTTCAATTTGTTCCACTTAAGCTATATTTAAACATTCAAAGCTTAAGCCCAACCCTCCCAAAAAAGACAGAGGAAAACAAAACATGCTAGTAGGGAGGTACTGAGGTAGCAGGCCAGGTACAGACAGGTAGTATTTGCAAACTGGCAACTTTGGTAACTTTATTATAAAAATAAAGAACTCAAACTTTTCCATATACTGTATTATACAGTTAAATGTAAACAGCAAACATACACTGTCCCCATAGGACATGTTTTTATGTTGGATGACGTCAAACAAAAAGGTTCAATAACCTCCAAAACTGAAAAGCAGCTCTCATGTTCTGAAAATACTACAAAATAAATAATAACAAGGAGTGTTTCAATTATTTCGGCCTAGGGCTGATGCAAAATAAAAAGCAATACAGAACTGAATAACATCTCCTGGTGTGAAAATACAAAATATGTAAAATATGAGATAAAATAAAATCAGTGCCTTTAGGAGCAATGTATCACATTTGTGATTAACTTGTGAATCTGAAAGGTCATATGCATCTCTTAAAGGTACTCAAGCTTCATCTCTCTTTACAGATCTCCATCGCCGCTGTAGTCCACTGAGAACCCGACATTTTCCCACAGCTGATTTGAAAGTAGCAGGCGGGTCTTCTAGCTCCTGTGTCTCAGTTGCACTCATAGTCATAGTCAACGTGAACGCGTCCGCTTCATCTTGTTTGGTCTTCTTCTGCTGTTCTTGTTCCTTAATGGCGGTCGGCAAACAGCGTTGAGGTGCTTTATCGCCACCTTCTGGATTGGAGTGTGACTCAGACGTATTCGTCGTATGGCTGCACGTACCGAACCGTGACGTCCATACCGTGAAGTCGCGGGACGAATACACATACCGTTACACCCCTAGTCTCAATGCATAAATAAGGATTCAGATATCCAGTAATGTGTGCTTAAGTCTTATGCTTGGCAAAATATGTATTCAGGCATGGCAGTTCCTTTGTTTGACTATAAGGCTTCACCTTCCATGTTAATCCATAAACTAAACAACTATTCCAGCCTGGGTGGTTTGCGTGGACCTTCTGAAGATACAACAATGTTCTTTTGTACTAGCCAGTGCTATATAGGTTGATTTTAATTGTTTATTTTATTAACAATTATCTGCACAGCCAAATCAGTAAAATCTCACATAGCCCACATTTCTCCTGATATGTTATAGTTTTGAGATGATTATTGCTGACCGCAACAAAGATAGGCTACCATTGCTGTTGTTTGTTTTGACGTTTATCTTCCTGCTTGTGTACTTGGGAATATCACAAAGAAGTGAAACACTGAAGTGTAATCCAAGCATTATCCTGCTCCTGAATTCCGACAAAATGGATCAAGTCGGTCTGTGTAGTGACCTGTAACCTGAGTAGACCAACTTGGCAAGTCACACTAGTTAGTTGGCTATTTTTTTTAAATATAAATATAGATATAGTTATACATATACTAGTATATACAGTATAGGCTACTTTATATATACTTTATATACTTTATAGAGATAAACATAGTTTAGACCCGTATATCATATGTAAGGAGACACTTTTATCCAAACGGACTCACAGGCTGGTTCACGCTGCAGAGGGGGGTCTACTCCTGCCTTGGGTTTCTGGGGGTCCACCACCAGGCCCTCCATGGGGGTCCACCACCACCAGGCCCTCCCTCAGCTGGGGATCCATCACAAGGCCCTTCCTGGGGGTCCACCACCACCAGGCCCTCCCTCGGCTGGGGATCCATCACCAGGCCCTTCCATGGGGTCCAGAACAAGGCCCTCCCTGGTCAGCCTCGTTCAGGCCCCAGCCACTGCTGAAGCTCCACGCCTGGCCCAGTTGACCTGTTAAATGACATTCTTAGCATATATCATGCATATGCATATATCATGACATGACAAACACTATCAACACACTCACACACAAATATGAAATTAATTTGAACAAATACAATCGTCAAGTTACAAAGACACAATGATGCAACGACCTGACATGAGCAACAAGGCAGCAAACAACAAGAACAACAACAAAACTAGTTTACGATAGGATAAGATAAGACTTTATTAATCCGGAAGGAAATTCTTGTGCCAGGTTGCATAACAATACAGTACAATAAAACAATAGAGAAATCAACATAATACAAATAAACTAACAGATTTACAAATGTACAGTCAAATATAAAAATATATTGGCAAGATAAGGTATTCAGACGGCAAAAACTATTTGGCATAATTGAAGTGTAATACTGTGATAATAATAATGGTTAGGGGGCGTATTGCACATGATAGAAAGAATATTAAGTATATTGCACATAATGTTGAAAGGTAATGTAGGAGAGGTATTGCACTAAGAATGACATTAAGAATATTGCACACGATGATGAGAGGAGATGAGAGATAGTATTACAGGTCATATTTAGAGATAACATGATATTAATAATAATAATAATAATAATATAGAGGTCATTTACCCCATGAGGTTCATGGGATACTTGTTGATGGCATGAACAAACGCCTTTTTGTTCAGATCAGTCTTTTATTACCTCCTCTCACCTCAAAGAGTAGAGGAAAAACAACACGTGACTACATCCAGCTCCCCCTAACCCTTAAGCCGTCCCATATCTCAACTTAATGTGTGGACGATCCTATTCACACTGGACTGGTGACAGATTTATGCTCTTGGGGTCTAATTGGTAGTCTGTGGGCCTGCGACAGAAGATGTGAAACAGACACTGCTTATCATACTGCGCTACCCCTCAACCCCCCTCTGGTCCACAAATCCCTTTTGTGCAGGCGTTCAGGCATAGCATATTGTTTAGTTTGTTTGTATATTTGTATGTATGTTTATCTGATTCCATAAGGCTCACCCATGGGTGCATCACAATAAGAACGGGCCAGTTATAGTCCAGTTAATACTAGTTAATGGCAATGATAGTATTAACCTAACCTAACGCCATAGTCGGCGGCGTGGCGGGAGAACGTTGAAATGTTTTCCATTTTATACTGCCACGTGGGCGCACTGCCGCCGCCGCAACATCACGCATTGTGATTGGCTAGTGTTCGAAGTTGCCATGGAGATTGTAGTTTTCTCTTCCTTAATTGATGTTTTGATCTCTGTGGTAACTTTAGAAGCCCTTGACTGTATTGTGATTAAGGGCTATACAAATAAAATAAAATAATTGAATTTAATTGAATTTAGATAACATGCCCTTGTTGAATTAGTTGCATTAGCTAATATGGAAGGGATAGACGAGAGACTGGTTGTTGCCGCCCACTAGGCGAGGCCTTGTATTTGTTTCCATTTTGGATGTGTTTTCTGTTTCCTTGTTTCCTGTGTAGCTATGAAGCAATTAAGCAGGTCCTCGGGTATGAGTGCAGCTGCCCCTCCTCTCATGGCAGGCAGCATTGTGGCACCAGACCAGTGGCACCAGACCAGACCAGAAGCAGCAGACCAGAGGCAGCAGACCAGACCAGACCAGTGGCACCAGACCAGTGGCACCAGACCAGACCTGTGGCAGCAGACTGTGCCTGGAAACGCTGGCCGTTGTTGGATTAGTTGTCGGGCCGTTGGCATTAGTGGAATAAATCCACCATACCTTTTGACTCCTCCAGTTTCCCGCCCTTATTTCTGTTACACGCCGTCGAGGTCGTAACACTGGCTGAACAAATGAGACTAATATAGACTAATATATCGTCACCTTCTTAAACTAATGGCCTAAGTCACATTTTTCAAGTTTTAAAAAAATACAGAAAAAACTGAATGAAAACTCATGAAGAGATGATTTAAGGCTTTTTTTTCTTGTTATACAGCGCTTGACTAGTTAGGTTTGGCTTGCGTCACTTCCGACGGGATAACTAGTGGAGAGCACGCGGTCTCTCCACAGTGGCGAAGGGGAGTGAGGTGTACCGACGTCAGGTGCCTTATCTTTATATTTCCCTCAAAATATGACTTAGGCCATTAGTTTAAGAAGAAATAAGAGGAAATATTCTAATAGTGTGGTTGCCATGGCGACGACTTCAGAAGCATAAATTGACGTCTTGTCGTGTCACGTGACCGAGCCTTTAATTGACTTTGACTTGTGGTGCGTTCCAGTTGTACTCGGAAGTCGGAATTTTTGGAGTTCGAAGTCGGGAGGTTTCCGCGGGAACGCGCAACTGAAGATTTCCAACTCGGACTTAGAAATCCAAGACGTCAGTGAAAGCTGTGTTTATATACTGTTTTTGTATTTTTTAGCACTTCTGTCTCTTTGTGTCTCATAAAATCAGTCCAACTTCTATTTTATTTGTACCCCAACGTCATTCCCACGTCCGACGCCCGAGAGGTAAACGGAACGCACCATGAATAGTAGGCGGGGTGGGAGGGCCCGACTTTGATTGGAGGACAGTTGACCTCATTTGCATCTCGTTTGCATACCGCTTCATACTGCCGCCGCCGCCGTCGTTGTTGTTCCAGCGGCCGGCGGATTGTCACACCTGATTGACACAACCGCTCCGCCGACTCCCTGTCCTCCCCACGCCATGGGCCGAAGCACCGCCGCCCTACTTTCTGTTCTTCTCGCCGCTGCTTTCCTTTACAGCGGTAAGATTTGGATATTTACAGTACTTGTTGTTGTGGTGATAAGCTGCGTTTTGAATGTGTTGTCTTTTTGATTAACGACCTCTTCCCTGGATGGATGACGTCATGGCTGTCATGTTATAATAATACATGTTTGTTGTTTGTTTGTTGTCACGTAAACACGCTGTGTCTGCCTGCCTGTGTTGTTTTGATCTCTCTCTCTGGGCTCAACATGAGCTCTGTTGACAATGCATCAGCCCCCCCATCTCTGGACAAAGTAAACAACAACAACAACAAGGAAGAGGAAGAGTAGGAGGATGATCAGCATCATCATCATCAGCATCATCATCAGCATCATCATCTTCATCACACACTCCAGAAAAGTGTGTGAGGAAGATTTTGATCCAGATTGTCCAAGCATTTTTACCATCAACATTTAACTTGATTTACTTGGTCTATGCAGTTAAGTCACATGTGGTATGCTTGTTCTACCCTCAATCAATCAATCACAATCACAATCACTAAATCAATAATGATTTCTCCCTCTGCAATTCATAAAGTGCAGCACATTATAAATGCAATGGGAAGTTGTAAGTATGTTTATCCATTTGAAATATATGTGAGAGAACTGCATCATCATCATCATCATCATCATCATCATGCAGTTCTCTCTCCTAACCCTAGCACTAACTTGCGTGTTTGTACGTCTTGGTATTATTACAGTACTTAGCATTGTTCAGCATATTGTATGTTCTTAGATGTTGGTAATGCACTCAGAATGGCTCTTCTGCTCTTATCTCAGCTATTATGCAGGCAAACTAGCAATTATGAAACTTGTTCTATTAACCTTGCAACTATGAATGCTTGAAACCTGCTCTGTTCTTATCTTTATGTACCACAGTGATATATTGCTGTCTCCTTCAACAAATGTACTCTTGTCGGTTTGCAGATGAGGCAGTAGGCAGCTAAAACGAAGGGCTCCCGGTCAATTAAGTGAATAAAGAAAGACAAAACCCTAAAATTCGAAGTCGGAAGAATAGAGGTCATGAGTAAGGTACAAAATACGAAAGTAAAAGAGAGAGAAAAAAACAAAACTCGATAAACAGATTAAGTCGACGGAAAAGATGAACTACGCGGGACTCAAGAGAATTCTCAAGGAGAAGGGGGTTCGGTTTCAATCACCGATGGCCACGCTGAGGGTCCACTGGGACGAAGGAACCAGGGTCACCTTCTTAAACTAATGGCCTAAGTCACATTTTCCAAATAAAAAAAAAAACAGAAAAAACTTTTGTTTAAATGTTGGACAATTATAGTGAGCTTGGGAGACTCTCAGCAAGGGAGATCTCCGCCACTAGGGGGGGCCCTCTCATCAGGAGAGGCTTTACCTCCCACCCTCTAACAGGGGAAAGGGGGATAGATTTGAAACCCCCAAATGACTTGGAAGGCCAAGTTCTGTTTTTCAGTTTTTGTTTGCTTAGCATAGTGGTTGTTGTTATTCTATTGCATGTGTTCTGTGACATGGGGGGAGCAGGAGAGTACTTTGAGGGGAAATATGATGCAACGTAGGGGTATTAAAATGGTGTCGTTAAATGTCAACGGAATGAACAATCCGGTTAAAAGGGAGAAGGTTTTGACGAAATTTAGGAAGGAGGAGATGCAGGTTATTTTCCTACAAGAGACTCCCTTATCATCACAAGAACATGAAAAATGTAAAAGATATGGGTACAACAATACATACTATAGTTCATTTAAGCAGAATCATAGGAGAGGGGTAGCTACACTAATTAGGAACTCAGTGAAATTTGAGATAAACAAAGAAATATATGATAAGGAGGGGAGGTACGTGGCGGTTAAGGGGAAAATGGAAGGACAAATGGTCACGTTAATTAATGTATATGCGCCACCGGACAGCGAGAGGACATTTTTTGAGGTACTGTTTGATATTATAGCTGTGGAAATGGAGGGAATTCCAATTTGCGGGGTGATTTTAATGTGGTACTAAACTATGACTTGGATACGACAAGTACAGGGAAGAGTAGGATTCATATTAGTAGATACATGAACATACAACTGACGGAACTAGGAGTTACAGATGTATGGAGAGATATGCACATACTGGATAGAGACAACGCACATTACTCACATCCACACTCAACCTATTCAAGGATAGACTATTTTTTTATGACAAAGGGAGACAGACACAGGGTAGAGGACTGTAGGATAGGGGTTACGGACTTGTCGGACCACAGTACGATATACCTGACAGTGAATCTAACGGGTAGGAAGAGGAACACGGTCTGGAGGTTGAATGTAGGCCTATTGAACAATAAGGGATTAGTAGAGGAAATAAAGAGAGATATAATAAGATATAGGGAGGAGAATGATAACGGGGAGGTGGACCCAGCCAGTCTGTGGGACGCATAGAATGTAATAAGGGGGAAACTAATAGCACAAACAGCGCTCCTCAAACGAGCCAGGCTGGAACTTTTATCAAAACTTAATAGGGCAACTAAAAGAGTTAGAAAGACGACATAAAAATACCAATGAACCGGAGACACTTAGGAAGGTTAAGGACATTAGAGGGAAGATAGATGAGTTGTTATCAACAGAGGTAGAGAAGAAAATTAGATTTGTGAAGCAGGCGTATTATGAAGGGGGACCCAAAGCAAATGGACTGTTGGCGTATTAGGGTGATGTTGGAGGCTGTGTGGCCAGGTGGGGGCGGATCATACGCATATATATTTTGGAAGTGCCAAAGGTTGGAGGATTATTGGGAAGGAGTATGGGGAGTATTAAAGGGGATATTGGGTTATGACGTACCCAAGACCTGCTTGGTATTATATCTGGGAAATCTGACACAGGAAAACACACAAGGAGGGGACAGATATCTGGCGAAGGCACTGTTGGTAGCCAGCAAGAAAACCATAAGGAGAGCACGGTACAGGGCGGAACCACCTACGAAACAGGAGTGGCTGGGGGTAGTCGAGGAAATATATGATGTGGAAAGATTTACACACATACTGAGGGTGCAGGAGGAGAAATTTGAATCCAAATGGGAAAAATGTGCGTATGTGTTGTGTTGTTGCGTAAAATAAATAGGGGAGAAAGCTCACGTGTCACCATGCTGTAGTATGATTTATTATTGTTATTATTATTATTGTTGCAATATGTTAGAACCACACAGAAACCATACCGGTTCTAATAATGAGTAGAGTGTTCATAGTGCCACGGTGAGTGGTTCGGTTCCCACTGGCAGCTCATCACATTGTTTGCTGAATGTATATGTAGTGTGGCAACCCGCTTGGTCTCAGAGGCACGACGCACAGGAAACACGGGATACAAACGTGTGTTTAAGGCTCCGTGGGCGCGCCGTTTATTTCCAAACCCAAGCACACGTATCACGTCGGTACGTATTCAATACGGCCTAACTGGGAGTCCTCTCCCGCCAGGACTCCTCCTCCCGGGTAGCCGTGGAGGAAGGAGTCTGATCACCCGCAGCTGTCTCGACCCGGCCTCCCCGATTAGCCGAGTGGTAGACGGCTGCGATCCCTGGGGCTCGGGAGGGAGGGGCCGGAGAGTCCGTATTGCCACAGTAGTCACATGGTTTTTTTTTATGTTTGCATATCATTCTCCGCCAATAGAGGCGTTCCGGCTTCATGATCCGCAACAAGCTGCTGGGGAAGTGTCTGCAGGGCCCAGCCAGGACGCCCCCACGGCAGGGTGTCCACGGGGGACTGCAGCCCCGACCAGCCGCTGCAGGAGTGGCGCTGGCTCGCGGGGACCACGCCCTGGCCAGCGAGCGCGCGGGACTGTGTCTGACGGCCCCCGCGGAGCAGTACGAGGGCGTCCGTCTCCAGGCCTGCGCTACAGCATCAGGAGGTGACGGCGCCGGCCTGGGAGGCGCAGAGGAGGACCAGGAGGGGGTGAGGAAGAACAACGAACATCATCATCAAGCGTGGTCGTGCTCCAGGCGAGGTCACCTGACACTGCAAGACAGAGGTGTGCACCTCATCGCCACCAAGGACTCCGCCCTGGTATTTCTGTCCAAGGAGCACAAGCAGGTAACGCCCGCTAGCAATAATAATATAATAATAATAATATATTTTATTTGAAGCGTCCAAGATGGACAAAGAAAGACACTTTACATACGGACACTCCCCTCTGTTTAAATATTTAAGGCAAAATTAGGCAAAAGTAAACATACTTGAACATACATTTAAAATAAACTATATGCCAAATAACATGAAAGGTGACTGTATTTATGTGCAGATACATTCATAAATGCCTAGAATCAGTGGAATGGTGGATAGAAAATGTTTAATTTTAAAATTAAGTGGGGAAAATATACACAGATTTTAAAAAAATGCTTATTGGTGATCATTTATGAATATATTATGACTCATGTATATTATCTACTATCATGTCTATTCTATACTCTATTAGCATGGAAACAGGTGGCTGACACTGACAACCGGACGGTGTGCAGTGAGAGAGAAGACATCGAGCACATCGAGCACCGCCCTCAGAGTCCGGGGGGTCCGTTGCTCCTGGTGGTCTCCCCGAGTGCCGTCCCCCGTGTACACAACAACAACAACAACAACACACAGGCCTCAACAGAGTGAGATCTACACACACACACACACACACACACACACACACCACACACACACACACACACGCACACACAACACACACACAACACACCACCACACACACACCCCATGGAAATAACATTCTTTTTAGACACCATTAGGGTTCTAAAAATGGGAAAAGCATGGGAACCCCATATCCCCCAGCGAGGACTAAAAAGGGGTCCTCCTCATGACTGAATAGTTAATAGTAGTTGTGGCCTAAAAAACAGTGTTATTTTCATTCGTGGCTACCCCAATGATATGTTTGTGATTATAATACAGGTGTGTGTTATAGTGACTGTATATTACTATTATAAGATATATTGGTGCAGCAATTCAATGCAGCAGCAGTAGATGCAATAAAACTGTGGATTCATACAGTTTTTAAATTGATCTTAAATGATGAACTTAGCCAAGGGCATAAGAAGAGAGAGTGTGTTGTTCTGTGTGTGTGTGTGTGTGTGTGTGTGTTGTGTGGTTTGGGTTTTTTGGGTTGGGTTGTGGTGTGTGTGTGTGTGTGTGTGTGGTGTGTGTGTGTGGTGTGTGTGTGTGTGTGTTGTGTGTGTGTGTGTGTGTGTGTGTGAGAGAGTATACACACGCATGTGTACGTGAGAGAGCGAGAGATTAACTCAATACCAGCGATATCGTATGTCGTGTTTCACACTGAATCTCAACAATGAATAATTCAGATCACTGCTTTATGTGCGAACCTCAGTTAATTTGCTTTCTGCTTTCAGTAGACTTACCTTTACCTCGGTCTGTGTTCATAGAAACCTCCGCAGGACTTTATCTTTACTTATTACTCAGCTTGTATTATGTCATGTTCTGAAAAAAGTCAAAAGAAAGTGGGTATAGTTGCTCAGAGATTGCTCATTTAATTTCTCTGAAGAAGGGAGGGAACCGTTTGGCATCAAAACTCTGTCATCTGCAGTGGCACGTAATCAATTAATAATGAAAAAACACACACTGTGGTAGTTCATGTAGGGGCAAGTCCAGTTAAACCAGTGAAAGGAAACAGTTGGTCCCACCCAGGCTCAAGTTTGAGTCTGATCACAAAATATATATCGGGCGTTCATTCTCGTGCGTGGAAAAGACCTCTTGATCACTGCTGTGTTTCCACCCCTGAAACAGTTTATTCCGGATTTTGCCTTTTCCAGCTTCCAGTGTGATCTATCAGACAAGAAAAGGGAGACCACTTTTTAGTCGGCCAGTTCAGCACAAACGTTCCCTGGTACCGGTTCATTGCTTGAACTGGAGCAATCTATCCGGGGTCCATACCATAGCAGTGTAACCCTCTCCACTCATCTTGCCCACAGATCTGACCTGCCTCTTAAAAAGTTCACACTTTCTGGGTGTTGAGCTTCACACCGTGCCGCTGCTGGTATCATTGGACAACCTTGCTCACATGTTCCTCCAGGTGCGGTTCCAAACAACATGAACTGTGGACAAGGTTATCGCCCAAGTACCCTTTGGCCGACGGGCGCCTCAGTCTCAGGCCTGACATGCGGTCTTCCACTCTTCTCTGAGGCTCAGCAGGTGCGGAGCTGAGGCCAAAGGGGATATGAACTGGATCAGACAAGAAATCCCTGAGGATAAGCCCTCCCCTGGTCTAGGACAGAAAACCGCAAGCCGCCACTGAGAGAGTCGAGTATACACTGTATTTTACTGGGGATGGGATGTCGGCCAGGTACTGATCTGGTGTTGAGTTCTCGGTAGTCACAACAGAGCTGAAGACTTTCTTCCTCATACGCACCACGGGAGAAGAATAAAGGCCTCTGTACGCTTATTTCAAATTGCATCAGAAACCCGGCTTCCAACGCTTCTGTTGGGTTGTTTCTGTTTGTTTGTGCAGAGGGGGTTGATTTTTGCCAGTTTGGAAAAGTCACTCTCCGAATCCGGTGTAACCAAAGAGCCCTCCTGAGCCCAACCCCCCTCCCGAGGTCCACCGATAAGGTAGACGAGTGGGGTATGAAGCGGGGCCGGCGCCAGATCTCCGTAGGTTGACGGACAGCCTCCTCTAATATTCTAGTACCGCGCCCCAATATCGGCCAGTTCTGTGGAACTATACGAGGTAAAGTCAAATTCGGGCGTCCGATTTGTTTCCGATCTCAAAGCACTTCTGAAGACGCATACAGAGGCCTTTAGGGGGACCTGGAGGGAGGGAGGGAGGAAGGAGATACTCTTTGACTGTCTGAATGGAGTGGCCTTGGGGATGGAGGTTTATAGGTTTTCTGGGACAGGTGTGTGGTCACTAAGGGTCATCATAATTGAATATGCCATACACAGACATACAAGCATCTCTCTCACTTTCTCCCTCTTCCTGCTCTGGGAGATGTTCAAGGTTGACAGGAGGGTGTGTTGCGGCTGTTCCTGTTCCAGTGAGTTCCACTGGGTTTCCTCTCTTCCTTCTGTTTCATTGACATCGGTGAGGATAACAGAGGAACCCCCATGATGTTGGTCAGCGGAAGGTGGCTCGGTAGGGTCACTATTTGGAGGTGGACAAGAATGGCCTAAATAATCTCAGCGGTTCAAAGTTTGTTTGCTTGGTTCCACCGCTGGCAGCACGCCGTGTTTGTTTGTGTTCCAATTAGTTTCATACCTGGCAACCCGGGGGGGACGGGGTACGAGAACAGTGAATCACACCGGACCAAAACAAAAACAAATGCTCCAGCAGCCCGGGAATAGGGATTTTAGAGGAGAACATACTGGCAGTAGTGTTGTCGTCAGAGAAGCCAGTATTTTGACTGATCTGTGATGACATATCGCTGTCAACTGCTAGTAAGCCGTGAGTTAACGGGGTTACTTTAGCGCTCAGAAGCCTCGCCGTCGGGTGATAAATAATGCACACGCCTCAACACTGGAATTTTCACTGGCCTTGCTATAAGAAAGGGATAATCAACGAGCGTTCGGAGGTGTTATACGGTATCGATGCACGACGCGGAGGCCAAGAACCACCCGACCACCTGGTATCCTCTGCAAAGTGATAATTAAAAGAATAGAATAATCGTGCCAAAGACGCTAAAGTCAACTTCCTTGAGATTCTAATTAAAGAGACAGGGATTTTGACCTGTTGTTTTTATTCTATTGCTGTGCAACCTGGCACAAGAGTTTCCTTCGGGATCATTAAAGTTGTATCTAATCTTATCTTATCTTATCTTATTTATCGCGAAGGAAATGTCACATTCCGTCACAGCCAAAGAATGACTCACAGGGGCCCTTTTTTTGATTTTTGAAAAACATCAATACATACTTTATATCGTAAAAACAGCAATAATAATACAAACAACAAACGAAAAACAAGATTATAGAAAAAAAACGTTTGGGAGATGGATGGTTGGGCTGCTCCAGTAGTGTAACAACAAACTATCGGCAAAATACGTGTTGCCACGAATTGTTTTGGTGAGGATAAACACAATATAGGCCTACATATACACACAGTTTGCGAGGACACACTACACACGTATCCATCGCGGTATATTCTAGAAAAATCCTATAGAAAACTACAGTCACAATGGAGCATCACATCAGTGTCAGAAATGCTTAGGACAATAACGATTAAATAAAACAAAATGGAATAGTTCATCAAAGAATTAATGTAATTCTGTGCTTCCCGTGTGTTGTGTGTGTGTGTGTGTGTGTGATGTGTGTGTGTGCGCGTGTGTAAAGATTGTGGAGATTAAGAACATCCGCAGCTCGTTCTTGTGTCGCCGTGCCACTCCGAAGCAGACGCCGGGCCGTTTTATGACACCTCCTTCTCTTTGTTGTGGTCGTTGGCGGTGATGCTGGTGAGACGCACTCTCTCGTTCTGCTCCTCCGCCTCCCGCTTGTCGCGGAACTCGCCCTCCATGTGGAAGCCCACCATCATCTGGTAGACCACCACGCCGATGATCGTCCCCAGGAACGGGGCGAAGATGGGCACCAGGAACCAGCAGTTTCGAACACTGCAGGGAGAGAAGTCACCGTCAGTCGTTAGCATTTAGCGTCGTACGCCGAAAAAATACACCCGGTTCTGGCAGCGGAAGGCCTGTGTGTCAGCGGTGTCTTTTTCAAACTCGGAAGCGGTTGAACATTGCATCGTGTCAATCAAACTCACGTGAAGACCTGCATGCCCCAGCCCGCCATGGCGGAGAAAATACGTGGGCCCAGGTCCCTGGCCGGGTTGACGGCGTAGCCGGAGTTGAAGCCCATCGACAGGCCGATGACCAGGACCACGAAGCCCACGGTGAAGGCCTCGAGTCCCTGGGGGATGGGGTTGTTGTACGGATCCACAATGGCTAGGATGCATACGATCAGGGCCGCCGTTCCGATGAGCTTCGCGGTGGACGGACGGATGGACGGATGGACGGTGCGTATTAGAACACAGCGCAACATTCAAAGGGAATACCGTGGGTTTACTGTGGATGACGGTGCTCGGCACAAGCTGAGCTATTGTATAACGGAGTGTATGGAGAGTATTCAGCTGGAAGTTGGGCACAGTCCAAGGTGTGTACCTGATCAAAGAAGCCATTGACGATTGTGAGATGCTTTCCAGGGTAGGTCGCGAAGATGCCAGCTGTGGACCGGTTTCCCATCACGTTGAAGTTCTCCGGACTGTCCCACAGGGCATCTGTAGATAAACAAGATAAAGGCTAAATAACGTCCCTCTCCGCGGCCACAGCCGACGTTCAACTGATGTACAACCTACAGCAGATATGCCTTTGGATGTGATACAATAACATAATAACAACATAATAACATCATAAAATGAAAATCAAAATTGACTCGACGTCTCCATCCCTCACCATAGTACATGCCAAAGATTATTGCAGAACCCAGGAATGCGCCCAGTGTCTGAAAGGCAAAGAATACTGGGAACTTTCTCCAGCGATCTCTCCCGAGGAGGCAGAGGGCAAAGGTCACAGCAGGATTCAGATGGCCTCCTGTCGAAAAACATGTGCAACACAATCATATTAAAAATAATGATCACTTGGGTCCCACCCGCACCTGCCTCCGGTGAGTCACATTGCCTTGTCAGATCCAAACGAGTATTGCGTCTGAAATTGTTTGGGCTTGACAGTTCCTTGGCGTACCCGACACTTGGCCACAGACGAGAATGCCCAGGGTGGCGGCGAACCCGAATGCAAAGTTGACGGTGATAAACAAGCCATGGGATCCGCCGCTCAGCACATGTTGCGCTACGGCGCCACAGCCAAACATCTGGGGAGCAAAAGCAGAAACACATCGGGTCAACCTCAGGAGGAACGCGTCAGCGGTACGGTCCGTGGTCACTCTCGCTGCTGCTGGCTCTCGGGGGAAAAAAACCCGAAAAAAAACGAGACTGACTGAATGATATTGTCCCACATGGAGGTCACCTTATTGGCTGAAGGGCGGATGGGATTGTTATCAGTGAAACCAGTGAAATTGAAAGCCAGTTTTTGTGGACTGGACTCCATTGTGTCTAAAATGAATGTTGAAGGTTGTGTGTGTAGACAGGAGGCGACACATCTCACCGCCATCCACTGTCCGGGCTACTTTATTGTTGTTGGCGCTGTGGTTTTTTGGCAACAATATTTGCTCATTTCATTATGTTCCACCGGAGTTAAAGGAATATCAAGAGGCGAGATGCTCATTTGCATTTTGTGTGTAATCCTGCGTGCAGTGCAGTGCATGATTACACCGTCGTCGGTGTCGGTGTCGGTGTCTCTGTGCACGTGTCACGCCCGCACGGGATCGCTGTATACAAGCGCCCCCCCCCCGTGCACATGTTTCCAATAGAGGCCATGCATTCGTTTCTTGCCGAGGCTACCGACATAAAGCCCTCTTGAGGACTGAGCTGGACGCATTCCACGCAGACCGCAGGACTGTTACGCTGAGGTTAGCCCTCGGGGAACCACATTCGAGCGTCCTGGCGCCCGGGGGGGGGGGGGGGGAGGGGGGACGTTCACCATCGCTGGGTCCCGACTGAACCCCCGTAAATATAACCTATGAAGTCCCACTGCTGCTGCTGCTGCCGTCCACGGCTAAGTAGGGACATGTGACTAAGTCGGAATTCTTTAAGACCGGGAATACTTTCAGACAGACTTTAAAATGTCAGCGGCATCTGATTGCAGGCAGGCTCAACATGGGCCAGTAAGACCGGGGTTGGATGACATTTCCATAGAATTGAAGCCTTCTTTGTTTAAATCAGCTTTTGGGATGAAAATGCTGACTATTGGTAAAACCTTGACTGTTTGGATACTTTTTATGACGAGGCTTATATGGGGGGGGTGGGGGGTGGGGGGGAGAAAACCATAAAATCCAATACCTGCTAAAACGTGGTTGTGATCATGACTTTGACTTGTAATTATGGGCCTCGTCATCCATCAGTCATCACAGCATGAACAGGTTTCAATTGACTGACATGTTCCATCCCATGTAATCACAGTGCCAGATATTCAGGTGCTTGGCTGCTGATATTAATTGACATGAATTACGAAATTCTTTATGTTGTTGTGCCTTTCTGTGTGTGTGTGTGTGTGTGTGTGTGTGTGTGTGTGTGTGTGTGTGTGTGTGTGTGTGTGTGTGTGTGTGTGTGTGTGTGTGTGTGTGTGTGGTGTGTGGTGTATGTGTGTGTGTGTGTGTGTGTGTGTGTGTGTGTGTGTGTGTGTGTTTGTGTATGTGTGTGTGTGTGTGTGTTTAAATACTTTTAAAATACTTTGATCTCTCTCTCTCTCTCTCTTTCTGCTGACTACTAAAATATGTTTTCAGCAATTCAAGTTTACATATTACATTTGCATTTACATTTAAGGCATTTGGCAGACACTTTTATCCAAAGCGACTTACAAAGAGTACATTTGTTGAAGGAGACAGCAATATATCGCTGTGGTATCTTATCATAAACTGATAAAGGGCGAATAAACATGAAGGATACTGGTTTATTAAATATAAATGATGCAATGCGATGCTGGTTTATTCAGCATAAACCACCATCATTTGTCTGTCTCTAAATTTAGATTCTAAAATAAATAAATAAAAATAATACGTGTACGACATGAATTCCTTACAGTGTGTCAGAGGAAAAATACTGACATGCATAACTGCCACACACACACACACACACACACACACACACACACACACACACACACACAGAGAGACAAATTGAACACACTGAGGTGCGGTGTGAGACGGGAGGGTGTGTACAACATTTCTTAGAAGGTTAGTTGTCATAGGCCTTTGAATTGTTTGCCTGACGCATCAGTTAGTCATTGAGGAATGAACTTTAAACAAACTTACATAAAATTACAAAAATAAATAAATAAAATACACACACACACACACACATATACTCACAAAGACAGACAAGTGCACACAGACACAAATGCACACCTACACATACACAGATTATACACACACATTATACACACACACATTACACACACACACACACACACACACACAATCTCATACATACACACACACACACACATTACACACACACACACACACACACACACACACATTACTCACACACATTACACACACACACACACACACACACACACACACACACACACACACACTCACACACACACACACACACAGACTTACCACCAGGATGAGGGTGCCCAGACATTCGGCCAGTGCCTGGCGAAGCAGCAGGTTGCGGATCTGGAAGGTTTTGGAGAGCTTGTCCAAATAGAACTTCTGTCTTCCCATGATGGTGGTGGTGGTGATGATGTGGTGGGAGGTGTGGTGGGAGATACAGAGAGAGTGAGAGAGAGAGAGAGAGAGAGAGTGTTGCGTGGCAGGAGATCAGCTGTCGTATGTCCCTCTGCTCTGACTGTGATGTTCAGAACACGAGTATCCTCCTCTTATATTTTTGTGACGTGTCTTGGCTGAACACAAGTGCCCATGGGGGGCCCCGCCTTCTTGGACACACCTCTCTCTCTCTCTCTCTCTCTCTCTCTCTCTCTCTCCAGTTAGGACTCATATTAGTAGATACATGAACATACAACTGACGGAACTAGGAGTTACAGATATATGGAGAGATATGCACACACTAGACAGAGACTACACACATTACTCACATCCACACTCAACCTATTCAAGGATAGACTATTTCTTTATGACAAAGGGAGACAGACGCAGGGTAGAGGACTGTAGGATAGGGGTTACGGACTTGTCGGACCACCGTACGATATACCTGACAGTGAATCTAACGGGTAGGAAGAGGAACACGGTCTGGAGGTTGAATGTAGGCCTATTGAACAATAAGGGATTAGTAGAGGAAATAAAGAGAGATATAATAAGATATAGGGAGGAGAATGATAACGGGGAGGTGGACCCAGCCATTCTGTGGGACGCGTTGAAGGTAGTAATAAGGGGGAAACTAATAGCACAAACAGCACTCCTCAAACGAGCCAGACTGGAACTTTATCAAAACTTAATAGGGCAACTAAAAGAGTTAGAAAGACGACATAAAAATACAAATGAACCGGAGACACTTAGGAAGGTTAAGGACATTAGAGGGAAGATAGATAAGTTGTTATCAACAGAGGTAGAGAAGAAAATGAGATTTGTGAAGCAGGCGTATTATGAAGGGGGACCCAAAGCAAATGGACTGTTGGCGTATTAGGGTGATGTTGGAGGCTGTGTGGCCAGGTGGGGGCGGATCATACGCATATATATTTTGGAAGTGCCAAAGGTTGGAGGATTATTGGGAAGGAGTATGGGGAGTATTAAAGGGCATATTGGGTTATGAAGTACCTAAGACCTGCTTGGTATTATATCTGGGAAATCTGACACAGGAAAACACACAAGGAGGGGACAGATATCTGGTGAAGGCACTGTTAGTAGCCAGCAAGAAAACCATAAGGAGAGCACGGTACAGGGTGGAACCACCTACGAAACAGGAGTGGCTGGGGGTAGTCGAGGAAATATATGATAATGGAAAGATTTACACACATATTGAGGGTGCAGGAGGGGAAATTTGAATCCAAATGGGAAAAATGTGCGTATGTGTTGTGTTGTTGCGTAAAATAAATAGGGGAGAAAGCTCACGTGTCACCATGCTGTAGTATGATTTATTATTGTTATTATTATTATTGTTGCAATATGTTAGAACCACACAGAAACCATACCGGTTCTAATAATGAGTAGAGTGTTCATAGTGCCACGGTGAGTGGTTCGGTTCCCACTGGCAGCTCATCACATTGTTTGCTGAATGTATATGTAGTGTGGCAACCCGCTTGGTCTCAGAGGCACGACGCACAGGAAACACGGATACAACGTGTGTTTAAGGCTCCGTGGGCGCGCCGTTTATTCCAAACCCAAGCACACGTATCACGTCGGTACGTATCAATACGCCTAACTGGGAGTCCTCTCCCGCCAGGACTCCTCCTCCCGGGTAGCCGTGGAGGAGGAGTCTGATCACCCGCAGCTGTCTCGACCCGGCCTCCCCGATTAGCCGAGTGGAGACGGCTGCGATCCCTGGGGCTCGGGAGGGAGGGGCCGGAGAGTCCGTATTGCCACAGTAGTCACATGGTTTTTTTTTTATGTTTGCATATCATCTCCGCCAATAGAGGCGTCCGGCTTCATGATCCGCAACAAGCTGCTGGGGAAGTGTCTGCAGGCCCAGCCAGGACGCCCCCACGGCAGGGTGTCCACGGGGGACTGCAGCCCCGACCAGCCGCTGCAGGAGTGGCGCTGGCTCGCGGGGAGCCACGCCCTGGCCAGCGAGCGCGCGGGACTGTGTCTGACGGCCCCCGCGGAGCAGTACGAGGGCGTCCGTCTCCAGGCCTGCGCTACAGCATCAGGAGGTGACGGCGCCGGCCTGGGAGGCGCAGAGGAGGACCAGGAGGGGGTGAGGAAGAACAACGAACATCATCATCAAGCGTGGTCGTGCTCCAGGCGAGGTCACCTGACACTGCAAGACAGAGGTGTGCACCTCATCGCCACCAAGGACTCCGCCCTGGTATTTCTGTCCAAGGAGCACAAGCAGGTAACGCCCGCTAGCAATAATAATAATAATAATAATAATATATTTTATTTGAAGCATCCAAGATGGACAAAGAAAGACACTTTACATAAGGACACTCCCCTCTGTTTAAAATTTTAAGGCAAAATTAGGCAAAAGTAAATAAACTTGAACATACATTTAAAAGAAACTATATGCCAAATAACATGAAAGGTGACTGTATTTATGTGCAGATACATTCATAAATGCCTAGAATCAGTGGAATGGTGGATAGAAAATGTTTAATTTTAAATTAAGTGGGAAAATATACACAGATTTAAAAAAATGCTTATTGGTGATCATTTATGAATATATTATGACTCATGTATATTATCTACTATCATGTCTATTCTATACTCTATTAGCATGGAAACAGGTGGCTGACACTGGACAACCGGACGGTGTGCAGTGAGAGAGAAGACATCGAGCACATCGAGCACCGCCCTCAGAGTCCGGGGGGTCCGTTGCTCCTGGTGGTCTCCCCGAGTGCCGTCCCCCGTGTACACAACAACAACAACAACAACACACAGCCTCAACAGAGTGAGATCTACACACACACACACACACACACACACACACACACACACACACACACACACACACACACACACACACACACACACACACACACACACACACACACGCACACACACGCAATACAGACAGCATGGCCTTCGTTTCCGCTTAGTCTGTCACCGTTTTTTGAGTGGCAGACTCGACAATTTTGATATTTGCTGCTTTTGATGTTTCCTCAAATGTGTGTAATATTGAATTCATGAATTGAAACCGTTGGGACACAAGCGTGTATACAAGCGTGCCGCGTGAGGTCGGTCGATGTAATCTTTGGTCGAGCGAAGCGAAGACATTCTCCAAATCTTTGCACTTTTCAGTGGGAGACGTAACGGCCGTGGATGATGACCAGAAGGTCTCTCAACCAGTCCCGTTGTCCACAAGCGCGAAGCCACCTGTGGATCCCACCATGGTGTTCTTCACTATGGACTACGGTGAGTTGATTAAATGCTGTTTGGAAATGAAGAGGGTATCTCTTCACGTACTACCCTGATGTGGAAATACAAAATGTGCCTTGTACCAGTGAAGCAATGTTGTAAGGCAAGACCAGGCAACTTCATTTATATAGCACCATTCAAACACAAGGCCATTCATTCATTCCATGCTTTACAAAGGAAAAGAAGCAGAAAATACAAGGAGGAAAAAATAACTAAAATAACAATGTAAAATACAATGGGAATAAAAATATAAGATGCCGATATTTGATTAAAAGCTGCAGTCAGTATTACTTGTGGTTAAAATGTTTAAGAGACAAAGTTATTAAAATTAAGATTCAGGTTACTTGATTCATCCCATTGGATCTCGTACTTGGGAAATAGTTTCTGTTACTGTTATTTCCGCAGTTTGTATAGCTGTGGTATCCAGGCACCGCCGTTAGGAGGTGTCAAGCTAAAGAAATGGCACGCATGTTTTATGGTGGCTGCTTTGTTAGAGGCAGCAGCCGACATAAATTAACATGTCGAGAGAGAGAGAGAGAGAGAGAGAGAGAGAGAGAGAGAGAGAGAAGAAGAGAGAGAGAGAGAGAGAGAGAGAGAGAGAGAGAGAGAGAGAGAGAGAGAGAGAGAGAGAGAGAGAGAGAGAGAGAGAGAGAGAGAGCGTTGACATTGCCATTGGCCGCGAGCCTCGCGCACACGTGGTGAAATAAACCCATTGCTCTTGTTCGGCTGCAGGAATGAGCTGGAAGATCACGATGTTGGTGCTCAGCTCCTTGGCTCTCGTGCTGGGGACGGTGATTCTTATCCTGAATGTTCACGGCAACAGGTCAGGGCCACTCCAGACACACAGATGCACTCCCCCCCCCCCCCCCCCTCCATGGCGACATTCAGGATTCGAGATTCACAAAGTTTAATTGTCACATACACACAAATGCAGGATATGCAGTGCACTATGCACTAAGGAACTCGTAGACTATTGACTAGACTATTGTCAATCACACGCTTGACTCATGACAAACCGCAAATCTGGTTCGATCCCCGCGCTTCGCCTCGCTAAGTGTTGAGGTGTCCCTGAGCAAGACACCACCTAACCCGAACTGCTCCTGGTTGCTACCTTGCATGGTTGACACACCGCCATCGGTGTATGAATGTGTGAATGTGAGGCAATACTGTATAAAGCACTTTGGATAATAGCGCTTTATAAATGCAATCCATTGACTTTTATAAAAATCAATTTTGGCCAATCAGCCGAATCACTCAAGGTTCAAGATGTTGATTTAGTCTCATGCACCTCTTGAATCTTGACTGATCGGGAGTCACCGTGTCAAGACTTATGTTCTTCTTTGTCTTCTTCTCTCTCTCTTCTCCCCTCCCCTCCTCTTCCTCTCCTCGTGCCAGGAGGAAGAAGGTTGTGTGTGTGCTGAAGTCCTACGCTCCCCGGGAGGAGGCGGCGAGCGTGCCCGGGTCACCGGCGGCCAGCGAGAGGGCACCGCTCACCAGACACGCCATGCGCCTCCCCCACGCCTCCTCCTCCCCCTCCCCCTCCCCTCCCTCTCTCCGGGGGGAGATCCTGATCGAGTGGAAAGATGGAACCGTTACTCCCCTTTACGAGGGATGAATGGCTTGTGTTAGCGCGCCGCGGTGCATCTGAGGCTAAGGTGCATGGGAATGCGGGGGGGCGTGTGCGTGCGCGCGCGTGTGTGTGTGTGTGTGTGTGTGCGCGCGCGTGTGTGTGTGTGTGTGTGCATGAATGCGTGTGTGTGTGTGTTGTTGGAGACATGTAAGGGTGATAGAGATTAACTGCCAGATGCCCGACAAACGAGAGTTATGCTGGGCAGATGTAGTGCGCAGGGCCTCATTCCGACACAACAAACACACACACACACACACACACACACACACACACACACACACACACACACACACACACACCACACACCACACACACACACACACACACACACACACACACACACACGTTGAGAGAGTATACACACGCATGTGTACGTGAGAGAGCGAGAGATTAACTCAATACCAGCGATATCGTATGTCGTGTTTCACACTGAATCTCAACAATGAATAATTCAGATCACTGCTTTATGTGCGAACCTCAGTTAATTTGCTTTCTGCTTTCAGTCGACTTACTTTTACCTCGGTCTGTGTTCATAGAAACCTCCGCAGGACTTTATCTTTACTTATTACTCAGCTTGTATTATGTCATGTTCTGAAAAAAGTCAAAAGAAAGTGGGTATAGTTGCTCATAGATTGCTCATTTAATTTCTCTGAAGAAGGGAGGGAACCGTTTGGCATCAAACTCTGTCATCCGCAGTGGCACGTAATCAATTAATAATGAAAAAACACACACTGTGGTAGTTCATGTAGGGGCAAGTCCAGTTAAACCAGTGAAAGGAAACAGTTGGTCCCACCCAGGCTCAAGTTTGAGTCTGATCACAAAATATATATCGGGCGTTCATTCTCGTGCGTGGAAAAGACCTTTTGATCACTGCTGTGTTTACACCCCTGAAACAGTTTATTCCGGATTTTGCCTTTTCCAGCTTCCAGTGTGATCTATCAGACAAGAAAAGGGAGACCACTTTTTAGTCGGCCAGTTCAGCACAAACGTTCCCTGGTACCGGTTCATTGCTTGAACTGGCGCAATCTATCTGGGGTCCATACCATAGTAGTGTAACCCTCTCCACTCATCTTGCCCACAGATCTGACCTGCCTCTTAAAAAGTTCACACTTTCTGGGTGTTGAGCTTCACACCGTGCCGCTGCTGCTGGTATCATTGGACAACCTTGCTCACATGTTCCTCCAGGTGCGGTTCCAAACAACATGAACTGTGGACAAGGTTATCGCCCATCGGCCAAGGGAAGTACCCTCGGCCGACGGGCGCCTCAGTCTCAGGCCTGACATGCGGTCTTCCACTCTTCTCTGAGGCTCAGCAGGTGCGGAGCTGAGGCCAAAGGGGATATGAACTGGATCAGACAAGAAATCCCTGAGGATAAGCCCTCCCCTGGTCTAGGACAGAAAACCGCAAGCCGCCACTGAGAGAGTCGAGTATACACTGTATTTTACTGGGGATGGGATGTCGGCCAGGTACTGATCTGGTGTTGAGTTCTCGGTAGTCACAACAGAGCTGAAGACTTTCTTCCTCATACGCACCACGGGAGAAGAATAAAGGCCTCTGTACGCTTATTTCAAATTGCATCGGAAACCGGCTTCCGACGCCTCTGTTGCGTTCTTTTTGTTTGTTTGTGCAGAGGGGGTCGATTTTTTTTTCCAGTTTGGAAAAGTCACTCTCCGAATCCGGTGTAACCAAAGAGCCCTCCTGAGCCCAACCCCCCTCCCGAGGTCACCCGATAAGGTAGACGAGTGGGGTATGAAGCGGGGCCGGCGCCAGATCTCCGCAGGTTGACGGACAGCCTCCTCTAATATTCTAGTACCGCCCCAATATCGGCCAGTTCTGTGGAACTATACAAGGTAAAGTCAAATTCGGGCGTCCGATTTGTTTCCGATCTCAGAACACTTCTGAAGATGCATACAGAGGCCTTTAGGGGACCTGGAGGGAGGAAGGAGATACTCTTTGACGTCTGAATGGAGTGGCCTTGGGGATGGAGAATTATAGGTTTTCTGGACAGGTGTGTGGTCACTAAGGGTCATCATAATTGAATATGCCATACACAGACATACAGCATCTCTCTCACTTTCTCCCTCTCCTGCTCTGGGAGATGTTCAAGGTTGACAGGAGGGTGTGTTGCGGCTGTTCCTGTTCCACTGAGTTCCACTGGGTTTCCTCTCTTCCTTCTGTTTCATTGACACCGGTGAGGATGACAGAGGAACCCCCATGATGTTGGTCAGCGGAAGGTGGCTCGGTAGGGGTCACTATTTGGAGGTGGACAAGAATGGCCTAAATAATCTCAGCGGTCAAAGTTTGTTTGCTTGATTCCACCGCTGCAGCACGCCGTGTTTGTTTGTGTTCCAATTAGTTTCATACCTGGCAACCCGGGGGGGACGGGGTACGAGAACAGTGAATCACACCGGACCAAAACAAAAACAAATGCTCCGGCAGCCCGGGAATATGCATTTCAAAGGAGAACATACTGGCAGTAGTGTTGTCGTCAGAGAAGCCAGTATTTTGACTGATCTGTGATGACATATCGCTGTCAACTGCTAGTAAGCCGTGAGTTAACGGGGTTACTTTAGCGCTCAGAAGCCTCGCCGTCGGGTGATAAATAATGCACACGCCTCAACACTGAAATTTTCACTGGCCTTGCTATAAGAAAGGGATAATCAACGAGCGTTCGGAGGTGTTATACGGTATCGATGCACGACGCGGAGGCCAAGAACCACCCGACCACCTGGTATCCTCTGCAAAGTGATAATTAAAAGAATAGAATAATCGTGCCAAAGACGCTAAAGTCAACTTCCTTGAGATTCTAATTAAAGAGACAGGGATTTTGACCTGTTGTTTTATTCTATTGCTGTGCAACCTGGCACAAGAGTTTCCTTCGGGATCATTAAAGTTGTATCTAATCTTATCTTATCTTATCTTATTTATCGCGAAGGAAACTGTCACATTCCGTCACACAAAGAATGACTCACAGGGGCCTTTTCAGATTTTTGAAAAACATCAATACATACTTTATATCGTAAAAACAGCAATAATAATACAAACAACAAACGAAAAACAAGATTATAGAAAAAAAAACGTTGGGAGATGGATGGTTGGGCTGCTCCAGTAGTGTAACAACAAAACTATCGGCAAAATACGTATTGCCACGAATTGTTTTGGTGAGGATAAACACAATATAGGCCTACATATACACACAGTTTGCGAGGACACACTACACACGTATCCATCGCGGTATATTCTAGAAAAATCCTATAGAAAACTACAGTCCAATGGAGCATCACATCAGTGTCAGAAATGCTTAGGACAATACGATTAAATAAAACAAAATGGAATAGTTCATCAAAGAATTAATGTAATTCTGTGCTTCCCGTGTGTGTGTGTGGGTGTGTGTGTGTGTGTGTGTGCGTGTGTGTGTGTGTGCGCGTGTGTAAAGATTGTGGAGATTAAGAACATCCGCAGC
Source organism: Coryphaenoides rupestris (assembly GCA_002895965.2). NCBI lineage: Eukaryota > Metazoa > Chordata > Actinopteri > Gadiformes > Macrouridae > Coryphaenoides > Coryphaenoides rupestris. Next base: position 89,456 of record PIJE02001051.1, on the reverse strand, counting down.
TCGTTCTTGTGTCGCCGTGCCACCCCAGAAGCAGACGCCGGGCCGTTTTATGACACCTCCTTCTCTTTGTTGTGGTCGTTGGCGGTGATGCTGGTGAGACGCACTCTCTCGTTCTGCTCCTCCGCCTCCCGCTTGTCGCGGAACTCGCCCTCCATGTGGAAGCCCACCATCATCTGGTAGACCACCACGCCGATGATCGTCCCCAGGAACGGGGCGAAGATGGGCACCAGGAACCAGCAGTTTCGAACACTGCAGGGAGAGAAGTCACCGTCAGTCGTTAGCATTTAGCGTCGTACGCCGAAAAAATACACCCAGTTCTGGCAGCGGAAGGCCTGTGTGTGTCAGCGGTGTCTTTTTCAAACTCGGAAGCGGTTGAACATTGCATCGTGTCAATCAAACTCACGTGAAGACCTGCATGCCCCAGCCCGCCATGGCGGAGAAAATACGTGGGCCCAGGTCCCTGGCCCGGGTTGACGGCGTAGCCGGAGTTGAAGCCCATCGACAGGCCGATGACCAGGACCACGAAGCCCCACCGGTGAAGGCCTCGAGTCCCTGGGGGATGGGGTTGTTGTACGGATCCACAATGGCTAGGATGCATACGATCAGGGCCGCCGTTCCGATGATGCTTCGCGGTGGACGGACGGATGGACGGATGGACGGTGCGTAATTAGAACCACAGCGCAACATTCAAAAGGGAATACCGGTGGGTTACTGTGGATGACGGTGCTCGGCACAAAGCTTGGAGCTATTGTATTAACGGAGTGTATGGAGAGTATTCAGCTGGAAGTTGGGCACAGTCCAAGGTGTGTACCTGATCAAAGAAGCCATTGACGATTGTGAGATGCTTTTCCAGGGTAGGTCGCGAAGATGCCAGCTGTGGACCGGTTTCCCATCAACGTTGAAGTTCTCGCGACTGTCCCACAGGGCATCTGTAGATAAACAAGATAAAGGCTAAATAACGTCCCTCTCCGCGGCCACAGCCGACGTTCACTGATGTACAACCTACAGCAGATATGCCTTTGATTGATACAATAACATAATAACAAACATATAACATCATAAAATGAAATCAAAATTGACTCGACGTCTCCATCCCTCACCATAGTACATGCCAAAGATTATTGCAGAACCCAGGAATGCGCCCAGTGTCTGAAAGGCAAAGAATACTGGGAACTTTCTCCAGCGATCTCTTCCCGAGGAGGCAAGAGGGGCAAAGGTCACAGCAGGATTCAGATGGCCTCCTGTCGAAAAAACATGTGCAACACAATCATATTAAAAATAATGATCACTTGGGTCCCACCCCGCACCCTGCCTCCGGTGAGTCACATTGCCCCCCTTGTCAGATCCAAATGAGTATTGGCGTCTGAATTGTTTGGGCTTGACAGTTCCTTGGCGTACCCGACACTTGGCCACAGGACGAGAATGCCCAGGGTGGCGGCGAAGCCGATGCAAAGTTGACGGTGATAAACAAGCCATGGGATCCGCCGCTCAGCACATGTTCGCTACGGCGCCCACACGCCCAAAATCTGGGGAGCAAAAAGCAGAAAACACATCGGGTCAACCTCAGGAGGAACGCGTCAGCGGTACGGTCCGTGGTCACTCTCGCTGCTGCTGGCTCTCGGGGGGAAAAAACCCGAAAAAAAAAAGGAGACTGACTGAATGATATTGTCCCACATGGAGGTCACCTTATTCGGCTTGAAGGGCGGATGGGATTGTTATCAGTGAAACCAGTGAAATTGAAAGCCAGGTTTTTGTGGACTGGACTCCATTGTGTCTAAAATGAATGTTGAAGGTTGTGTGTGTAGACAGGAGGCGACACATCTCCACCGCCATCCACTGTCCGGGCTACTTTTTTGTTGTTGGCGCTGTGGTTTTTTTGGCAACAATATTTGCTCATTTCATTATGTTCCACCGGAGTTAAGGAATATCAAGAGGCGAGATGCTCATTTGCATTTTGTGTGTAATCCTGCGTGCAGTGCAGTGCATGATTACTGCCCGCCGTCGGTGTCGGTGTCGGTGTCTCTGTGCACGTGTCACGCCCGCAACGAGATCGCTGTATACAAGCGCCCCCCCCAGTGCACATGTTCCAATAGAGGCCATGCATTCGTTTTCTTGCCGAGGCTACCGACATAAAGCCCTCTTGAGGACTGAAGCTGGACGCATTCCACGCAGACCGCAGGACTGTTACGCTGAGGTTAGCCCTCGGGGAACCACATTCGAGCGTCCTGGCGCCCGGGGGGGGGGGGAGGGGGGACGTTCACCATCGCTGGGTCCCGACTGAACCCCCGTAAATATAACCTATGAAGTCCCTTTGAGGAGCGCTGCTGCTGCTGCTGCTGCCGTCCACGGCTAAGTAGGGACATGTGACGAAGTCGGAATTCTTTAAGACAGACTTTAAAAATGTCAGCGGCATCTGATTGCAGGCAGGCTCAACATGGGCCAGTAAGACCGAGGTTGGATGACATTTCCATAGAATTGAAGCCTTCTTTGTTTAAATCAGCTTTTGGGATGAAAATGCTGACTATTGGTAAAACCTTGACTGTTTGGATACTTTTTTATGACGAGGCTTATATGGGGGGGAAACCAGAAAATCCAATACCTGTTAAAAACGTGGTTGTGATCATGACTTTGACTTGTAATTGACCAAATTCATGGCCGTCGTCATCCATCAGTCATCACAGCGATGAACAGGTTTCAATTGACATGACATGTTCCATCCCATGTAATCACAGTGCCAGATATTCAGGTGCTTGGCTGCTGATATTAATTGACATGAATTACGAAATTCACTTTCAAGTGTTCCGGCCATGTAAGCCGATGAAGTAATAAAGACAATGCTCATCTTAATCTGGGAACTTTCTGTGTGTGTGTGTGTGTGTGTGTGTGTGTGTGTGTGTGTGTGTGTGTGTGTGTGTGTGTGTGTGTGTGTGTGTGTGTGTGTGTGTGTGTTTCATTAATGCTCTGCTGTCTGTGAAACTTTAAATACTTTTAAAATACTTTGATCTCTCTCTCTCTCTTTCTTTCTGCTGACTACTAAAATATGTTTTCAGCAATTCAAGTTTACATATTACATTTGCATTTACATTTAAGGCATTTGGCAGACACTTTTATCCAAAGCGACTTACAAAGAGTACATTTGTTGAAGGAGAGACATCAATATATAACTGTGGTACCTGCCCTTTATCATTAAACATGATAAAGGGCGAATAAACATGAAGGATACTGGTTTATTAAATATAAATGATGCAATGCGATGCTGGTTTATTCAGCATAAACCACCATCATTTGTCTGTCTCTAAATTTAGATTCTAAAATAAATAAATAAAAATAATACGTGTACGACATGAATTCCTTACAGTGTGTCAGAGGAAAAATACTGACATGCATAACTGCCACACACACACACACACACACACACACACACACACACACACACACACACACACAGAGAGACAAATTGAACACACTGAGGTGCGGTGTGAGACGGGAGGGTGTGTACAACATTTCTTAGAAGGTTAGTTGTCATAGGCCTTTCAATTGTTTGCCTGACGCATCAGTTAGTCATTGAGGAATGAACTTTAAACAAACTTACATCAAATAAAAAAAATAAATAAATAAAATACACACACATACACACACATATACTCACAAAGACAGACAAGTGCACACAGACAAAAATGCACACCTACACATACACACACACAGATTATACACACACACACATTATACACACACATTATACACACACACACACACACACACACCAGGGAGTCTCTGGCTCTCCATAGGCATACACACACTCACATGGGACATAAACACACATCCAAACACATAAAACACACACATTACACACACACACACACACACACACACACACACACAACACACACACACACACTACACACACACACACACACACACACACACACACACACACAGACTTACCACCAGGATGAGGGTGCCCAGACATTCGGCCAGTGCCTGGCGAAGCAGCAGGTTGCGGATCTGGAAGGTTTTGGAGAGCTTGTCCAAATAGAACTTCTGTCTTCCCATGATGGTGGTGGTGGTGATGATGTGGTGGGAGATACAGAGAGAGAGAGAGAGAGAGTGTTGCGTGGCAGGAGATCAGCTGTCGTATGTCCCTCTGCTCTGACTGTGATGTTCAGAACACGAGTATCCTCCTCTTATATTTTTGTGACGTGTCTTGGCTGAACACAAGTGCCCATGGGGGGCCCCGCCTTCTTGGACACACCCCTCTCTCTCTCTCTCTCTCTCTCTCTCTCTCTCTCTCTCTCTCTCTCTCTCTCTCTCTCTCTCTCTCTCTCTCTCTCTCTCTCTCCTGCCATTTCAACACTCATGCTCACTCACTGTCTCCCTTTCTCTCTCACACACACACACACACACACACACACACACACACACACACACACATGCATGCACACACACACACATACATGTACACACACCCACACACCCACACACACACACACACACACACACACACACACACACACACACACATGTACACACACCCACACATGCATACGCACACACACACACACACACACACACACACACACACACACACATGCATGTACACACACCCACAAATGCCTGTACACACACCCACACATGCAGGCACACACACACACACACACACACACACACACACACACACACACACACACACACACACACACACACACACACACACACACACACACACACACACACACACACACACACACACACACAGCTGTAATACACACCCTGTCCTGCTACCGACTTTTCTGGTTCACACTCTCGTCTAAATGTCCAAACGACCCTCTATGCCTTTTTCTTTTTGTCCTCCATCTGAAACTCTATCTCTCCATATTATTCTCTCTTTGTGTAATTTTAATAGAAGTGTGAGAACACTTCCACTTCAAGAACCCCTAAAAGCAGGGAGTTCCATTTGGAATCCATTGGAGTGCAATTTGTCCTGCTAAGAACAAACATAACAAAAGAACCGTGTACAATGAAGTCAATAATTAAAGAAGTATTCCTTTAAACTATTTTCACACAGTCATATCTCCCTCCTTCTCTCTCTCTCTCTCTCCCTCTCTCTCTTTCTGTATGTCTCTCTCTGTCTGAGAAAACAAATGAAAAGTATTAAAGAAAACATGTCTGTTAAACGACACTTGGGAGGTATTGACATTGGATGTATAAATGTGGAATTGACAGCAGTTTGGTTTAATGCTTAAAGGCAAAGGCTGTCACTGTGTTACGTGTTAATTGGAGGAGCACTTATGAGATGTGGCAGATTAGTGGTAATTCTCACCGCAAACACGTCTTGGGCAATCTCACAGAGACGTTGAGACCCGCTGATATTGTGCAGAAGGTACAACGAGTTGTTTCCGCAGAAGCACAACAAAGCAAAGCTATCGAATAACAACGTCAATGAGGAATGTGAATGGTTGGATTTCAGAAGAAAAGTGTATTATGAATAAAAAGGTTCCTCATTGATACTCCACAGCAAGAAGTTCCTGGAATCAAACCCAACTGGGACCTTTTTGTGGGAGGAGTTTCTATGTTCTTGCCGTGTTCACATGAGCTTCCTCTGAGCGCACCTGGTTCTACACCAAAAGCCACGATGCAGGTTCCAGGACCAACTGCAGGTGTACTCCTGCCAGTATACTGCCAGTAGTACACCTGGAGTATAGTGGTTGATCTCCATGGGCAATGCCCTCGGCCCAGGGCCACCAACTGCCTTAGAGATATAGTTAAATGCACCGATTGTTCGAGTTTTTTTGTTTTCAGTTTTAGTCAAGATTGCAGTACATTTACATTTACATTTACATTTAGGGCATTTGACAGATGCCAAGTGACTTACAGAGAGTAAATTTGTTGAAGGAGACAGTAATATATCACTGTGGTACATAAAGATAAGAATAGAGCAGGTTTCAAGCATTCATAATTGTGAGGCTAATAGAACGAGTTTCATAATTGCTTAGTTGTCAGCATCATAGCTGAGATAAGAGCAGAAGAGCCATTCTGAGTGCATTACCAACATCCAAGAACATACAGTATGCTAAGCAATGCTAAGTTCTATTACTAACGCCAAGACGTACAAACATGTAAGTTAGTGCTGGGGTCTGCAGAGGGAAGGTGGGGGTGGGGGGGGGCGGAGGTTTATGCAGAGTCCAGGTGAACTCTGAACAGGTGAGTCTTGGGACTTGGCTCATACTTAGCATGAGACAAAAAGGTTAAGTAAAAGCTTGGGTAACCAAAACAGTGTTATTCCATGGAATAAAAACATAAATAAATGGACAAAAAAATAAGTAAGAACAAACAAATGTTTGTTCTTTGTATGTGTTCAACACATTTTGTATTTAAATAGATCTCACATTGAATATGAAGATCGTACAAACTTCACATGGTGTCTTATTGGAATTCGGATAACCAAAGTTCATGTCCAAGGCGGCTGCATTTTTGAAGCACATATTTTAAGACGGGTTTTCTTGGAACGCTGGCCGATAGAGAGGACAGTGGCGGGGAGGATTGAACGACCATAAAGACCACACACTTGAACTACTTGAACTACCGTATTGTGCCGAATATAAGACGATGTTTTTTTCCTAGAAAAAAATCAGAAAAAGGGCCCTCGTCTTATCTCACACACACAAACACAGCCTGCAGCGACAGGTGCAAACAAATAAAACACACACACACACACACACACACACACAGCCTGCAGCGACAGGTGCAAACAAATAAAACACACACACACACAGCGACAGGTGCCTGGAGAGATGGAGAGACACAGCGACACACCAAGAAATACGATGTTAGAGTGTAATGTTAGAAGATGGCGAGCCCAAAAAGACCGCCGCCTTAAAAATGCAAACAGTCAGAGAAAAGCTTCCCGCGGTCCGCAAAGCGGCCGCTTCCAGGAGATTGACAGGAGCGTGTGAAGATGTGACTGAAAAACGTAATGACGGTCTGCCCATTACCAGAGCTGAAAGCCTTGGACATCGCCAGAGCTCCACATTTACCACATTTTCCAGCCTATTGTTTTATTCAATGTATTTTTTTTTATTTTATAAAAGATGATGTTACCATAAGATGATAAAAATAACAGCCTACATTGTTTTATTCAATGTGTTTTTATTATCATTATTTTCAAATAAAATTATTTTCTTTATAAAAACCAGATTTGGTCTTCAAAAAAGTATTTTTCCAAAAATGAGTCTTGAAAAAGAGGGGTCGTCTTATAATCAGGGTCGTCTTATATTCGGACCAATACGGTACTTGAACTTGAACTTGAACACAGACAGAATGCTCACAGAAAAGAAAAACGACATTTGAATGGTTGAGAATTTTTTCGACCAATTAAACAATTTTGAAAATGATCGCTTTATATTATCCTACTGGACTGTCAATGACAGTCCAGTCATTGACAGTCATTGACCACGCATGTAGTCAATGACTACATGCGTCTCCGCAGTGTCTATGGAGGTGGCCAAATATTTAGCTCTCTCACAGAGCAAAATATTTCCCCAACGTGACTCACCAACATGAACGCCTATGCCTACTACGTGCAGCTTCAATAGTCGTCATGTGTTATTTATTTGAATCATTCAGTGGAAGGTAATCCTCTGACTGTCAAAAGTGCATTCCTGTTAGGTAACAGGCCAGAACAGAAGGAAAAGATGGCATTGATTGGGGTACCAGCATGTCACCAGATGGTGTGTCCCAACAGATTCGCTTGACTGGCCCTACTTCCTAAAACATGCTTCAGCCCGCATTAAGCGTAGAACGTGCCTTTCTTCTTTCTTTACTTGGAATCACTAGTTAGTTTGTTTCATTTAGTTTGTGGTTACTCATGCTTGTTCGTATGCATGTTAAACCCGGACTGACCCGGACAATGCTCATCGGATACGAGAGAAGTGCTCCTGAAAGGGTAAGGCTCGCCGTTGTGGTTCTGCCGGCAGACATACCAGCGAAGCTCCGGAGACATGCAACAAAATAAAAGAGCCTGTGCAAGGGGCAAGGGAGAGGCAGGAGAGGAACCTTCCGTTGTCACGGGGTCAATAGCTGGCCAATAAGACGGATGAACCCGCAGCATTGGCAAGCAGTCGAGTTCCGGGAGCGGAGTTTGTTTGTGTTTCACAGAGACATGGCTGACCGCAAACATACAAGTCTGTTTCGGCGGAGCCAGCGAGGGGGACGACGGAGCTGTAAGAAGAAGGAAGTCTTGTGGCCGTCTTGTTGTTGCTCAAAATGGTTTCACTCTGGATATGTTGCAGGACATGTAAAAGGAAAGCATCTGTACTCCAGATATAGAGCCATGGACTTGATGTATACCGACAGATCAGACCACAACGTGAAAAGCACCTCGTACCCGTGTACAAGCCTGAAGTCAGTTAGCAGTCCGCCGCCGCCACCACAAGGACTGCAAAGGCGCGGTCAAGCGAGGCTGAGCAGACCCTGCAGGACTGTTGTTTCCACACCACGGATGGGGGAGACCTCGTCCTGGAGAATCCCTGTGGAGGACATTTCTGAGGGTCTCTCCCAGCGCAGATTGTGAGAAGTTATGAGAGGAAAGCGTTAAAAAAAAAGAAAAAAAGAATTGCTGGCACCCAAGAAGGTCTGACGTTTGCCAAACAACAAGCCATGGATCAACGGGGACATTACAGGCCTCCTCAACAGGAATGAGAATGTTTTCATGGCAGAAGGACGGGCTAGGTCAGTCCAAAAAAGGAGCCGACGAAGGCCAAGAAAAGCTTCAGGGAGCCACAGGGAGATCCTAGAGTGTAAGCCACGGCAGAGCAGCGCCAAGGAGGTGTGCTGAAATCTGTCAAAAACGCTCACTGTACTGTACATCTCCGGGAGAAATCCAGCCATGGATGGGGGGCTCATTTGCCAACGTGCAAATGAGCTCAACCTGCTTGTGAAACACCTCCCGCTCTGCGTCGGCAAGACCAAGTAGCTGGTGGCGGACATCTGACTCCCGTTACCGTCCAGGGGGGGAGGACGTGGTACAGACGGTGGGACTCCTGCAGGTTCCTGGGAATGCACATAAACAACACACCGGAGTAGACCGAGGCCCTCTGTCATTAAGGACAAAGCAGGCTGTTCTTTCTCGTGGTATGACAGAGCCATGAGTGCGCTTCCCCATCGTCATAGTTTCACAAAATAAGGCCCCCAAACCTTCGCATGGGGCCCCTGAATAAGCTAGAAAAAAAGGCCCTGGTCCCTCAGGGCACCACTGGCATCTTGTCTGCCAGTGGGTGGGACTAGATAGCAAAGTGAGGAGTGATTGATATACCGCAATCTTGGCAGACACACAGTTGGCAGACAGTCTTAACTTCCTGTTTGTATATAGATGTGTGAGTGTGCATGTCTGTGTGTGTGATGAATGGCGTACTAGGTGCATCCCCTTGTATTTGTTTGGGACCTTGTGGGAAGTTTGTCATCTGTTGTCAATATTGCACATCAATGAATGACTAATGGACACACGTTGAAATGCTTTGCGTGCGGCACCGTGTACCTTTCACAGGAAATTGTGTCGTAACTTCTCCCGAAAACTGTGTGTCAGCGACCAGGAAAAAGAAAGTTGTTCAGGTTGGGACACAAACCTGCCCGGTGTTGTAAGATTTGGTTCGCGATTCCACCATCAATGGAGATGTTTCTGCTTGTCGAGATAGCACCATCATCCAACTCAAAATCAAAAACATGTATCGACACTCAACACGGATGAAACTCATGGTGAAACTCGTTTGTTTTTTTTTCCCATCCTTTGGCAACTTTGACAAGGCGCTCTGGTGTAGGTCCTAACCTGTACCAACCTGGGGCCTATGTGCCAAAAGCATCAAGGACACGAAGGAAACGTTTGACTTGTGCCATTGCAGACGTTAAAAGAAGCACCCATAAATTTCAGCGTTGAAGAGTCTGCTGCACCCGTTTCGATGGCAATACTGGTTTTGATGAGCGCTAAATGGTATTTGTTAAAACATGCAGTCTTCATGGCTGCGTTCACGACGATGTGTTCACTCCACGAATACATTAGTTTTACAACTTCTAAAATACTACTAAAGAAACTGCTTAAAACAAAGAACATTACTGTATATATACATATATGACTTATACAGGTGTTCAGAATGTATTGAAATTGAATGTCAGCATTCTTAGAGTAGGGCTTTGAGTCAGCTGGGAATAAATACAAAAGTTTATAAAGTCTCCTTACTTGGCCCACTACAAGCATTTTTCATTCAAAAGAACTTGATTTCACGGCTGCAATTATAAACGCAGAGCTGATTTCTAATTAAATCTCAATGTGTCGCCATGTGTTGCACAACACAAACAAAGTTTGTACACGATAACAGATGGAAACTTAACACAATAAAGAGAGGTATAAAGGAGGCCATTAAGACACCAAACATCAGCTGTGCAGTTTTATGCCTCTGGAAACCTGTACTGGATTGCATACATTCATGTATGAATCTTAATATTTCTTCCCAACATCATATTATAATATCCTTACTCTAAATTTACCTTGCAATATTACCTCTCATCTCCTCTCATGTGCTATATTCTTAATGTTATGTGCAATACTTCTTCTCAATATTATCCTTGCAATTATCACCATGCTGCATTCCATTGTCATCAATATATGTGCAATATTCTTCTTGATGCACATACTTCTCTTACCGTATTATTATTATTACCCTTTTATTACACTTCAATTATTGCCAAATTGTTTTTGCTGACTGAATATCTTATCTTACCTATATTATGTATTTCTCCTCGGGGCTTAGTCTTACATGTATATTTGTTGAATCTGTTATTTTTAATTATTCTACTGTTATTTCTCTATTGTTTTCTTAAATTTTGAGGAAGTCCCTCTACTTGATTTTTGAATGAAGCCCTTTTTACAAAAAATACACAAGAAAATATGAAAATAAGAAAATAAGTTATATCCCAGTACATAGGCCTACGTACTTGGCCATTTATATTAGTCCAGTCCATTTTAAAAGTCCTAATTATCACATCATGCATTACTACTTTATGTTTTAGTAATTTTGTCTCTTGTTACAAATGGTAATGAAAGTCAGTTTTGATGATTTCTCTTGAGGCCTTCCTCTGTCCCACTGCATGAGAACAGGGAGGTAGGCGGTGACAGGCTTGTCATTAAAGTGTGATGCAAAGCTAACAGTCTGGGAACATGAATACGACCGTGGATCCGAATTTGCATACGTGTGTGTTTGCGTGCATGTGTGCGTGTGTTATCTTGTCGAGGTTTACGACCAGCGAGAAAAACCAGGACTCTCACGTGAAGGGAGTAGTGAAGGTAACCAATGCAAGGAAGATTACAAGGAGAGGACAAATCCAGAAGGAGCTAGGAGGATTGGAATGAACGCTGGTGGTTTGCAAGGTGACACCAAAAACATGGACGCTACTGCTGGACTAGGGTACTTTATGTACCACAACAACAAAGAACTAAGATGGAGAAGTCACCAAATGTCGTTGAATTATAGTTAGTTATAATAAGTTGAATTATACACAAATGTTCCTGATGGCGACACGTCAAATCAAAACCCATTTTGTTTTGTCTCGTTTCTTTTCGTAAAGTAATAAAATGATCTTGTGTTCAGTCAGCCTACGTTTTCACAGTTGTCACATTTGCATTAGAGTGCCGCTGAGTGCCGTTGGATTAGTGTCTGTGGGGCAATTAAGGGAAACATTAGGCCTGCAAGGCTGACAACTGATCCCCACTGATCCTCACCCCCTATGGACACTATACTAGATGTTATATTAACGTTTAACCTCACTGACTCCCACACACTACGGACAATATTGAGTTACATTAACATTAACATCTTTTCTTTAAATTGCACCTTTTTATTGCTTATTTTTATATATATTTTTCGATTTTTTGTACAATTTCGATATTACTTTGCTTAGTATTCAATGTTATGCACCAATTTTACAAAAGCACATCATAAAAACTAAGGCAATAAATAAAGCAGTCCGCCAATAACAAACAGGTCATGTTTTATTGTACACGTGTATACGAAAGGTGAACAACAATTACACAGTCAAGTCAGAATGCTCCGATTAGAACACCACACGACCACATTTGAGATAGACTAGAACTGGAACTGCTGGGCGTGGCCACGTATGGCCGCGTACGAGCGGTCTAGACGCTCCACCTCTCGGTCCGGGACTCCACCTCGCGGACCAGGCCCTGCCCCATCACCCGGAAGTCCTCCACGATGGCTTCCGCGTTGGGGACGCTGTGCGCCTCGTCGCCCTTCACCTCCACGCGCCGCGCGTTGATCTCCGACGTCTGCGTGGCGAGACGGAGACGGAGACAAAGTTGGTGCTAGCCGTCAGAGCTAGTTGGTATTGTAATATCACATAACTAACATTAGATTATGATTGTCATTGTCTCTCGAGCCACGGAGCTCTCACTCCAGTGCCGAACGCACAAGGGCCAGCAGGCTGCAGTTCACTCACTGGCCAAAGGGGTCAGAAATGAGAAGGAATTCATGATTCCAACAGTACCTTTAAAGCTGCTCTCGCTAAAGCAACATATAATATGGAGTTATCATCTCATTGACGACTCCACCAGAGATTTCAGCTTTGACACCACGCTCAGGCCAATTTAAATGTCAATGACGCACTTGACGATGCGTCATCACACATAAAAGGTTGTGATCAACCATTTTCCTCCAAAGTGCTTTTTTGGACCAATTAAATGAGACGTAATGACCACATGCCAAACTCCTGGCCTTGTTCTTGTCAGGCGGTATACTTTTCAACAGACACATACAAACACACAGGTTTATTTAAGAGTTATAATTCACTGAGTTGTCATAAACGCACACTTAAACTGCACTCACATGCAGGGTGACAGCCTGTCAAAAGTATTCCATTTTATTCTCTCTCAAAAGACATCTTTATAGACTCCCACTGACATTCAAGTTTCTACAACACCAAAGGAGATTCAAGGGGCTTTATAATATAATAATATAATATTATATAATATTATATAATATAATAACAGTCAGAACCACGGTGTGATGCTTCAGCCCGTACGTCACGGAGCGGTTCCTCCACCTCCAGCCTCTATAAAGCGTGCCGCTGGGGGCTGAGGGGCTCAGAGGCTTCCAGGGGGGGCTTGGAGCAGGAAATGTATGTGGGTCAGTTCAGCAGCAGCAGGAGCAGAGGTGGTGGTGGTGGTGGTGGCGGTGGTGGTGGCGGTGGGCTCCGCTGGCCCCTGTGTGTCCTCTGCGTGCTGCTAGCCACCGGGCCACGGGGCCACGCTGACGCCCAGGGGCCCCACCTCAGACATTTAACTCCCTTCCCCGCCGCACAGGACCTCGACGAGCGACAACTGGTGAGCGGAGGTTGTTGTTGTTGTTGTTGTTAAAGTAGTTTAGTCGCGTTTTTCAAAAAGTAGTTTAGTTTAAAAAGTTTAGCAGAGTCGTATGTATTGTGTTTATACTAAGATAAGGCTTTGTCATTTGCAGATTAGTGATTTACACAGAGTTCTGGAGAGGCTTCAGAGCGAGCGGTTTCCATCGCTAGGGAAGAAGCATAACTATGTGCAGATGGTATGTTCCTGGACTATATGCAGAGCAGGACTGCAACCATCCTCCTGTCTTGAGTTTGTTTTATTCGTCCATTAATCATGTACACTAAAAATGTCTAAAAGTGAATGCTTTTATATATATATATATATAGTAACAAATAAAAATGTAAGTATTCCTTTTAAATGATTTTAAAAGGAGGAAAATAAAGGATAAAGGGGACTGGTTGCAATAAGGAGTATGTCGCTTGATAAAAACAACTATCACATAGGCAAACGATTAATCAATCGAGTACTAAACCTCCAATTGAGTCAGACGGTCTTTTGGAAACGTGTGGTACCAAGGACACGTGTTGATAGATTATCATCTCATTGACGACTCCACCAATGAGATTGGTCAGACGTGGAGGAGGAGGAGGAGTCTAAAAGTGGTTCGCAGAGGCCGATCAGAACAGACATCCTCGCAGCGCATTTCACTCACGCGTAGCCGAAGGATGACCAACAGATTGCACTCAAATTGTCGTCAAATGTCGTACAATGTCGTAAATCTTCCCTGCGGCGCTTGTAATAAGAGGCGGCTTCGTGACTCGTATGAGCGACGGTTGGATCGGGAAGCTCCCTCCACGCGACACATTGTAGAGACCAGAGAGAGAGCCTCGCTTCAGAACGTACCTTGAAGGGCACCGGCTTGAAGGCTTTAGGCTTCCACAAGACGGCGATCACCGTGCCGCCGTACGGATCACAGAAGAACAGCGCCAGCTCTCCGAACGACTCCTGGATGGAGGCGGAGAACATAGGGTTTTGTTTAGACGACCAAAAGGGGGGAAAATTGGATTCCAAAAAGACGACAAAATACCCGCCACTCATGTTGTAACTGTACTGTGTCATTCAGTGACAGAAAGATAAAGGAATCAGCTTGATCTGATAAATGTATCATGTGTTTTGAATACAGATCAATTAACTGTACTATACACCAAGGAAACAACCACACCCACCTTACTGACTAAAGTTAATCTAAGTTTCCCAGTAGATAAACACTTATCATATCAATGTAAAATAGTTGGTGCCGTGCACGTACTCTTCAATATACTTTGTTGTCCCTTAAGGATATCTTGGATGCGGTGTCACTCATATATTTACACATATGAGTTTTTGTACATTTAGGGCATTTGGCAGACACTAACCCTTATCCAAATCGACTTACAAAGAGTACATTTGTTGAAGGAGACAGCAATATATCACCTGTGGTACATAATAAGGAGTATGTCGCTTGATAAAAACAACTATCACATAGGCAAACGATTAATCAATCGAGTACTAAACCTCCAATTGAGTCAGACGGTCTTTTGGAAACGTGTGGTACCAAGGACACGTGTTGATAGATAATAATTCCTCGGTCGTAATCCTCTGCAACATCTCTCCGTGTCTCTCTCTGCAGTGTGAGCCAGGGGAGGTTTGTGCCACGCGGAAAGGCTCCAGGATCGGGAAACTGTGCGACTGCTTTCTGCCGAGAACGTGCAACACGTTCCTACACCGCTGCTTGTGAAGTTAAGTGTCCACGTGTACATTAATGTCCCGACTTAAAGCCTCTAGGCGAAGCTTGAGATTCAATCGTGAATGTTTCCCCAATAATGGGATTTCCCAGGACCCTTAATGCAAAGTGTTTCTTCAACGTTCGTGTGGCCTGTGCATTCGTTGTGAAGAGTTTGCTGCGTTGTTTTGTTCAGCATGTGTAGCCGCGCATCTGTGCGTGGAATCCAACAAAATCCATAAAATTCGAAGAATGTGTTCATGTTCGTTTGCTCCACAACCGTTCATCCGATCAACTTCACCCGAGTGGGTTTGCAGAGGAGCCAAGGAGGACGTGCAGTATCGACTGTCAAGTTGTTTTCGCGTTGAGGTATTGAAACTGTGTATAAACGGCTGTAACCCTATGTTATAGAATAAAAATAATGCAATACTGTTTGGGGTTGTCGGGACTGTGTGTGTGCGTGTGTGTGTGTCTCCACTGACCTGTACGCTGGGTGCATGCCTGGTCCACAGGGACAGCTTCTTGTCGCCGGGCGTGGCGATGAACATAACAGGCAAAGAGTCTCTGTTGGCCACAAAGTCGTTCTTGATGTCTGTGTAGTCGGCCGCTGCACGTGACAACAGGGGGGGGGGGGGGAGAGAACAGACACTGAGGCCCTGGGCTCAAACCACCCACAAACAGTACAGATATATTTAGAACAGAAAACGAGACGTTAAAAAAGCAAAAGCACGCACATGTTGCGTGCCACAGTGTGTTGTGATGTTCGTGTGTGTGTGTGTGCGGCACGTGTTGTGTGTGTGTGTGTATGTGCGCATGCCTGTCAGCTTGTTGTTGAGGTTGACCACCAGGGGGGCTGTTCCGCCAGTCGAAGGATGAAAGCAGGCGGAGGAAGCGCAGGAATCCCACCTGCGGGGAGCTGGGGAGAGCCAATCACAACGCTGTTCACATGACCGCAAAACTGGCCAGCAGACAAAGGGAGGAAGGGAGATGCCGCATCGGCGGCTGGGGGCCTCATTAACTAGACCCGGGACCCCCACTGATCCCCACCGATTGCCCACCCGTTTAACCCCGCTGACTCCCACCCCCCCATGGACACTACTGCGTTACATTACCGCACAACTTTAAATGACCTTTTTTTTGCTTCTTTTTTTAGATATACGTTTAGAATTATTTTTTTTAATTTTATTTCTATATTATTAACTTCTGTTTAATGTTCAATGTTATAACACCAATTCCACAAGGGGGCGGGGTTACTGGGGGGCGTGAAGGGGGCGGGGGTGGAGGAAAGAGCGAGCCACCAGGAGGTCGGCGGGCGTCCTCCCGGAGGTCATCGCGAGGAGCTGGGCGCCCAGCAGCGCTTGGCCAGGCGGCACACCGCGCCGAAGCACGGGTGCTGCTGCTGCACCCTGTGGCACACAGGCAGCATTCAGGAGGTTAGAAATACTGTATATATAGATATCTATATCTATATCTATATATAAAATCATATATTAAAGTGGTAATCTCGAAGATTTCAGTTTCGGGCTGTTTGGTGACACCTATGGCGAAAAGCGGTCATTGCATTCAAACAGCGTCGCACGAAGATTTCCGTTTCATTATTTCTTTTTTAATAATAACAACAAAAAGATTATATATATATATATAATGACGACAGTTGTATATTATCTATATAGTGTTGTATAGTTGAGATTTGAGAACATTTGTCTGGATGGATTGCCTCACATTTTATTCTTTCTAGTTCAGATATTCTTTAATGGGAATAAAAAAGCAGTTGAAACGTTACATAATGCAGGCTTCATTTTAAATGCTAACGTTATTTTAACATAACATTCCAACACTGAAAAAATGCTTTACAGTAATGTACATGTAGATTGAATTCTGCTTGAAAACGTACCGTTCTGCTTGGAACCAACCGTCGATTTAAAAATCACAGATAACCTGATTTCGGGAAATCCTAGCAACCAAATGGAATGCCTGGGCCCCCTCCCGGCCCCGCCCCATCTCGGGCCCTGCTCCCCTGATGGCCCCGCCCCCCCTGGCGGCCCCACCCCCTTACCCATGCAAGGTGCTGGTGAGCAGGGGCCCGTGAACGGTGGCCAGCTCCAGGGCCTGCGCCGCCTGGTTGTCCCGGACCACCAGCAGCCCCTCGGGGGTCAGGCTCTCCCGCAGGACCTGGGGCTCGCGGTGGTACGCCACCTGGACGCGGAACACAAAGCCATCCTGGAGAGAGACAGAGACAGAGAGGGAGAGACAGAGAGAGAGAGAGACAGACAGAGACAGAGGGAGAGAGAGAGACAGACAGAGGGAGAGAGAGAGAGGGAGAGACACAGAGGGAGAGAGAGAGACAGACAGAGGGAGAGAGAGAGAGGGAGAGATACAGGGAGAGAGAGAGACAGACAGAGACAGAAGGAGAGAGGGAGAGACACAGACAGAGACAGAGGGAGAAAGAGACAGACAGAGACAGACAGGGGAGAGAGAAGGAGAGAGACGGACAGAGACAGAGAGGGGAGAGAAAAGGAGAGAGACACAGACATGCAGAGGGAGAGAGAAAGAGACAGAGACAGATCGGGGAGAGAGAAGGAGAGAGACAGCCAGAGACATGCAGAGGGAGAGAGAGACAGACAGAGACAGATATGGGAGAGAGAAGGAGAGAGACAGATATGGGAGAGAGAAGGAGAGAGACAGACAGAGACATGCAGAGGGAGAGAGACAGACAGAGACAGATAGGGGAGAGGGGAGAGAGGAGAGAGACAGACAGACATGCAGAGGGAGAGAGAGACAGACAGAGACAGAGAGATAGACAGAGACAGACAGAGGGAGAGACAGACAGAGAGAGGGAGAGAAAGACAGACAGAGGGACAGAGGCAGACAGAGGGACAGAGAGACAGAGAGAGATAGACAGAGGCAGACAGAGGGACAGAGAGACAGAGAGAGATAGACAGAGACAGACAGAGAGAGAGACAGACAGAGACAGAGATAGACAGAGGGACAGAGGCAGACAGAGGGACAGAGAGACAGACAGAGAGATAGACAGAGGCAGACAGAGGGACAGAGAGACAGACAGTGGGAGAGAGCGACAGACAGTGGGAGAGAGCGACAGACAGTGGGAGAGAGCGACAGACAGACAGACACACACACACACACACACACACACACACACACACACACGTTTTAGATTAACCAATAACCGTAAATCATAAGTCGGGTGACGGTTAATATGCACCACATAATTAGCGGCAAACCTCTGATATGAAATATGTTCAGCATTTGACTTACTCACTCATGCAATTAAATAAGTACACATCATTATAAATGATAACTGTTGACTTAAACCCAAGGCACGCGTCCTTTGTTGGGACAGATGAAAAATAAGTTTTTCGCAATTTTGCATCCAAAAGAGTCCTATCAGAAGACATCGGAAAAATACACCTCGCTACAACATCGGGCTTGTGCTTGGCTCTGTTAAAACAATTGTTTTATCTGTTATCTATTTATGTTTCTGGTTGTGCAAATAGGAAGCACAACTTTCGAGTGTTGGCCTTGAACAAACAGTCCTCATAAACAAACAGTAGCGTGGACTAGAGCCCTGCAATGAAGCCCGAGGCCCGGGGGCCCCGAAAGCCCGACAGCCCGAGGGTCGGGCCTCGGGCCAATTATCCCATCATTAGCTCGGATGCGGGCCGGGCTCTGGCTTTTTTTTCTCTCTCTCTCAATTAAATTACCGTATTGGTCCGAATATAAGACGACCCTGATTATAAGACGACCCCTCTTTTTCAAGACTCATTTTTGGAAAAATACTTTTTTGAAGACCAAATCTGGTTTTTATAAAGAAAATAATTTTATTTGAAAATAATGATAATAAAAACACATTGAATAAAACAATGTAGGCTGTTATTTTTATCATCTTATGGTAACATCATCTTTTATAAAATAAAAAAAAATACATTGAATAAAACAATAGGCTGGAAAATGTGGTAAATGTGGAGCTCTGGCGATGTCCAAGGCTTTCAGCTCTGGTAATGGGCAGACCGTCATTACGTTTTTCAGTCACATCTTCACACGCTCCTGTCAATCTCCTGGAAGCGGCCGCTTTGCGGACCGCGGGAAGCTTTTCTCTGACTGTTTGCATTTTTAAGGCGGCGGTCTTTTTGGGCTCGCCATCTTCTAACATTACACTCTAACATCGTATTTCTTGGTGTGTCGCTGTGTCTCTCCATCTCTCCAGGCACCTGTCGCTGTGTGTGTGTGTGTTTTATTTGTTTGCACCTGTCGCTGCAGGCTGTGTGTGTGTGTGTGTGTGTGTGTGTTTTATTTGTTTGCGCCTGTCGCTGCAGGCTGTGTGTGTGTGTCTAGCGTGGACGGCGCGGTCGTCTGGCCTTACACGACATCGTAAAACAAACACACTTCGTCTGTTTGGGGAGGGGGGCGGGGACCAGGGGGGAGGGGCTTCGTGACGTGGGCGGTTCTATTCTTTTTTTTTCTATTTTACCTTCCAGACGTCCAGGTGGGCGGGGCCGGGCCGGCAGGTGTAGCTGTGCTCCTTCTCCAGCAGCTCCCCCAGCTTGACGTGGAAGGCCGCCTTGATGTGGCGGATGGCCACGGCGTCGTGGGGCCATTTCCCGCTGCCCTCCATGTGACACACCACTACAGGGGCGGAGTTAAGAGGCAATTAAGGTAACCGCGGTAACCACAGCCGCTGTAGAGACTTTGTGCTTTTGGGCAAACTGGCCCTTTAACGGCACTATATGTAAGAATCAGAAGTGCATTCTGAGCTCTGTGGGTTGAGACAATAACAATCAGAAACTAATGTTAGTTCTAATCATAATTAAACCTTGTACACATTTAAAAAAAATGAAATGTATATATTTTAATTATCCATGCTTATAAGTCACTTTGTTCCTTTTTCCCGTGTATCCGCCCCGACTCAAATATGAAGAAGATATAAGAGAAATCAGCCCAAAAGCTGTTCTTTTCTTCCACAGAGAGAGTCAGGGAAGCTCTCATTTTTTTACTTCAACCACAACCTGCTCATTAACTGCCAATTTAAAGTGATTTGTGCGTGTAAAATCCTGCATGTAGTCCCTGAAAAAACGCATGATTCTTACGTACAGCACCTTTAAAGGAGACCCATTGTACCACCAGGTGTGTGCGTGATGTACGTTTGCAAGAGGTTTCGTAAGGACGTGTCAGACCTTGTATGACACTCGATATGATCCTTCTGACGTACCTGTGACCGGGGTGACGTAGACGGGACAAGGTTTACCCTCCTTGGGCAAGAGGGACCGAGAACTCTTTACTCGGGTGAAGAACGAATAGTCCAGCTTCAGGGGTTCAGGAGGAAAGACCTGGACATGACAAGACTCCATGTCACCTTCAAGTCCATGAACCATAACACAACACACTCACTAATATACACACACATACAGCCAAAAATACTAGTAAAGATGTAATCAACTAGTAAAGATGTTAGTGATTGATGTTGATTGATTGTTAGCGTTTGTGATTTCACACATTTTTGATTTTTGTAAAAAAAAAAACAACAGAAGCCATAGCAGTGTGTACCTGTGTGTATCTTAGCGCAGGATGGGACCCCTGGACCGAGGTGATGGACAGGGGTAGACCCTCGAGCCTCCACAACTTCCTGCTCAGGTCGTCGTAGGACTGAACCAACTTTAAACTCTCTTCTTCCCCGGTACTCGGCACCTTCAAGAAAAAATAAATACGCACTAACATTTCTCAATCGAGTTCCAGCTTGATTTGAACAGTGATTTTACCAACACTTGATTTCAACAACAACAACAACAACAATAATAACACAGACATGTATTTAGCAAAGACACCCTCTTCTGGCCAATCCCAGCAAGTACAATAACAGTGTACGTACATCGTGGCTCACGTTGATGACATCATCCATCAGTGCCCCAACGTATCTCACACAGGTCTCTGGAATATCTGCGTGACTGTTCAGAAAAGCGCCCAAAAATAATGATTAGTTGAAACCACTGCTCTGAATACAGCATATAACATATTGGATGCCATTTCTAGTCACTAAACAGGCATGTCTTCAGACGACATACACCAAACAAAACCATGTTTCACATGGAGAACACATGGGGCATGGGGCAACCAAACCTCAATAGTGTGTGGCAGACATCTAGATATGCACACATGTATTCTTAACAATCAAAAGTCAAGTAAATAATAATTCTAGACATTGCACCCAGCGATTTCTCACCCCGGTGCTACTATTAACCTCCGTCTTCTCACAATGTTAACCAATCTGTCTGAGAAGGGTTTATATTTACATTTAGGGCATTTGACAGATGCTTTTATCCAAAGCGACTTACAAAGAGTACATTTGTTGAAATAGACAAATAGACTATATATCACTGTGGTACATCAAGATAAGAATAGAGCAGGTTTCAAGCATTCATAATTGCAAGGCTAATAGAACGAGTTTCATAATTGCTATGTTGCCTGCATCATAGCTGGGATCAGAGCAGACGTGCCATTCTGAGTGCATTACCAACATCTAAGAACATACAATACGCTGATATGAACACATTAAAAAAAAAAAAAGAAGAGAGGTAGTTACAGCTGCAGCAGGTGAGTGACGATCTGCCGGGGAACCAGACGCTTCTCGCAGACGCTCTCTCCCGCCCAGAGCACCGCCTCCGTGATCGCGCCGTCCTGGAAACGACGGAGCTCCGAACGGGGCCCCCACAGCTGGCGAAACGCTGCCGCCTGGGAGAGGAGGAGGAGATGATGATGGTCAATTAGATAATAATGACCATAATAATAATAATAACAATAAGGGCCAACAAGTAGGGATGGGCAATATGGCCAAAATCTTCCATCCCGATATACTGTAGGTGATTTCATAATGCAGCCTTTAAAACCAGGAAAAGACACCACTTATAAGACACCAGCTCACGATATTACAATATCCACAATTGAAGACGATATCTAGACTCATGATCACGATATCGGTACAATATCGATATATTGCCCAGCCCTACCAACAAGTACACGACATGCAACCATTGGAATCTACAGCTCGCGAAAATAGCGTCAAATTGGCAGAGTGGAAATGTTGGGAGACACTTCCACACAGACACACACACACACCCACCCACCTTGGGGCTGTCTGCAGGCGGGCCTCTCTCCAGGACCGAGGCTGCATGCTCGGGTCTCAGGATGAGACCGAAGGACAGCGGAGGCTGGGCTTTGTGCTTCGGGGGCTCAGCCTCCAGCGACCACTAGCACCAGGGCACAAAAAAAAAAACAAAGTCAGTGAAATGTCTGTCAAGCAGATGCTCACATTTATATGATCTCATTGGTGCACACTTTCCTTGACCCGTATCGAAATGTGTTTTCTGAATGAGGAGAATGGAAGGGAAGCGACTCTCGGGGAGGTAGAGAGAGTGGTTGTCTGGAAGGTTGCCGGTTCGATTCCCCAGCTCCCCCTAGCCAACTTTTGAGGTCTCCCTGAGCAAGACACCTCACCCTAATTTCTCCCGGTTGAGCTGACTGTTGCCTTGCATGGTGATGGACACCGCTGTTGGTGTATGAATGGGTGAACGTGAGGCTATATTGGAAAGCGATTTGGATAAAAGTGCGACATAAATGCAATCCATTTACCATCCATGCGTGCATTATCTTGACCGCTACAACAACTACTCCCAAGTCAATGACATTATTTTTTATACTCGACTCTTTACTTTTTAATGTAATTTTTTTACATTTTTGTAAAAATGTATTCATATTGTATAGAGAGCCTGAGACCCAAGAATTGCATTGCCAGTGACTGCTTCACTGTAATTGTCGTGCACATGACAGTGAAGAAGTTGAACAGGTCCCGCCCACCTCAGGGTCCGGTGAGAGGGAGTGGCTGAGCAGGTGGATCCTCTGGCCCAGTCCCTGCTGCAGGAGGCTCAGGATGTAGGGCAGCGCCGTGTGGACGTAGTTCCCGCTGTGGTCCATCAGCTCACTGAGAAGGTTCAGCTTCTTGCAGCTGGCTTGCAGCTTGACCAGCTCCAGCAGCCTGAACACAGGAGACACAAACGTGCTGTAAAACACCAGGGGTCGGCCGGAGAAATGTGTGTGCATATTAATATTCAGGTCGACACAGTTCAATCAAAGAGAATTGGCCGATTTTTCACTTCACGAGTGTGCATACATTTTAGTTTTAGTCTCCATCCGCGACAATAGTTACTTTGGGCAATAACCTGGTGGTAACATATTTATAACATTTTATGTTTGGTTGTACCAGATGATATACATCTTTATTAAACCTTTATATAACCTCGTAATGACTCATTGAGCTTATTTTCCAAGAGAGACAAAGAGGCAGCATAACACAGGCGGTTTTAGGACCGCACAGATAACGCATTAGACACAGACACAACGTCCAACACTTCCGCCCTCCAAGTCCTTTAAGATTGAGCCAAGGGCATCACGTTAAACCAGTTCAGGCAGTTTTAAGTCATTCTGGGTGAGTGTTGAAGGCAGGGGAGGCATTTAAAAGCTTATATTCCCGGGCTCTGTGTGGACTCACGGAATGAGTCAACTGCAGAACATCTTGCAAGCAGAGGCTATAATGGCCTTGGCGTCTGGATGGATGGATGGATGGATGGATGGATGGATAAAACTCAAGCCGATACCGGATATTGTCTTAGGCCCCGTGTCCCCGTGTCCATCGAGCCTTTTCCTGGCAGAAGCACGCTGGCAGGGTGCTGGGAAGCAGAACGCTGTGTCTCTGTGCTTTGTTTCCCGTTTCTATGACAACGAACCGCGTTACCCCACCGCTCCTAGCTTAACATCGATACATCCATGAGAAGGGGAAAAGAACGAAAAGTCCCGATATTTGCCGCTTGTGTTTTATATTTTATCCATATCTAACTGTTCCTTACGTATTTATTTGTGTATACTTGGATCATTATTAGTATGTTACGTCTCCTGCTTCCTATATTGTTACTCTTGTAGTTTTATGCTATTTTATTGTACAGCACTTTGGGCAACGGTTGTTGTTTTAAAAATGTGCTCAATAAATGAATAAAAATAAATACACTTAGAGCACAACACGAGTAAAAGCGGCCCTACTGGAAGACGTGGTCGCTGGTCCTCGCCAGGGGCTTGGGGGTCATGAGGAGGGCGTGGAAGCCGTTCACAGGTGGCGTCGTCCCAGAACTGCATGGGACAGCGATGCTCGTGCTGCACCTGCACACACACACGCACACACATGCACACACACGGACACACACGGACACAGAGGATGGATCAGTCATTGCAAATAAATGTGAAGTGTCGTGAGTGTGATGACCCAAAGACAGAAGTAGCCACCTGTTTGTAGGTGCAGGCCGTCATGTCGGCGCACATGTTCAGGTGTCCAGAGGGGTCCACGAACACGACCTGGAAGGCCTTCTGGAACTCCGGCATAGATGGCTGCAAGGGGAGGGGGGGGGGGGGGGGGGGAGAGACAAGATTTACATATAAAAAGACTAGCAACTGGTAGGCTGATCTATCCACCATATCATCTGGGTGGACACTCCCCACTTGTGATGTCAAGTGGGGCCATTCCAACCGGTTTTTTAAACCGCTTGGAATGGCTAATCACGCTCACACCTGGTGGTAGAATGTCCATCTTAAACTTAAAGGACTCCTATTATTCCACCAGGTGTGAGCGTGATTAGCCATTCCGAGCGGTTTAAAAAAAACGGTTGGAATGGCCCCACTTGACATCACAAGTGGGAGTGTCCACCCAGATGTATGGTGGATAGATCAGCCTACCAGTTGCTACAGTCTTTTTATATGTAAATCTTGTCTCTCCCCCCCCCCCCCCCCCCCCCCTGTAGCCATCTCTGCCGGAGTTCCAGAACGCCTTCCAGGTTGTGTTCGTGGACCCCTCTGGACACCTGAACATGTGCGCCGACATGACGGCCTGCACCTACAAACAGGTGGCTACTTCTGTCTCTTGGGTCGTCACACTCACGACACTTCACGTTTATTTGCAATGACTGATCCATCCTCCGTGCGTGCGTGTGCGTGCGTGCGTGTGCGTGTGTGTGTGCAGGTGCAGCACGAGGCATCGCTGTCCATGCAGTTCTGGGACGACGCCACCGTGAACGGCTTCCACGCCCTCCTCATGACCCCCAAGCCCCTGGCGAGGACCAGCGACCACGTCTTCCAGTAGGGCCGCTTTTACTCGTGTTGTGCTCTAAGTGTATTTATTTTTATTCATTTATTGAGCACATTTTAAAACAACAACCGTTGCCCAAAGTGCTGTACAATAAAATAGCATAAAACTACAAGAATAACAATATAGGAAGCAGGAGACGTAACATACTAATAATGATCCAAGTATACACAAATAAATACGTAAGGAACAGTTAGATATGGATAAAATATAAAACACAAGCGGCAAATATCGGGACTTTTCGTTTCTTTTCCCCTTCTCATGGATGTATCGATGTTAAGCTAGGAGCGGTGGAGGTAACGCGGTTCGTTGTCATAGAAACGGGAAACAAAGCACAGAGACACAGCGTTCTGCTTCCCAGCACCCTGCCGGCGTGCTTCTGCCAGGAAAAGGCTCGATGGACACGGGGACACGGGGCCTAAGACAATATCCGGTATCGGCTTGAGTTTTATCCATCCATCCATCCATCCATCCATCCAGACGCCAAGGCCATTATAGCCTCCGCTTGCAAGATGTTCTGCAGTTGACTCATTCCGTGAGTCCACACAGAGCCCGGGAATATAAGCTTTTAAATGCCTCCCCTGCCTTCACGACTCTCCCAGAATGACTTCAAACTGCCTGAACTGGTTTAACGTGATGCCCTTGGCTCAATCTTAAAGGACTTGGAGGGCGGAAGTGTTGGACGTTGTGTCTGTGTCTAATGTGTTATCTGTGCGGTCCTTGGAAAATAAGCTCAATGAGTCATTACGAGGTTATATAAAGGTTTAATAAAGATGTATATCATCTGGTACAACCAAACATAAAATGTTATAAATATGTTACCACCAGGTTATTGCCCAAAGTAACTATTGTCGCGGATGGAGACTAAAACTAAAATGTATGCACACTGGTGAAGTGAAAAATCGGCTAATACTCTTTGATTGAACTGTGTCGACCTGAATATTAATATGCACACACATTTCTCCAGCCGACCCCTGGTGTTTACAGCCCGTTTGTGTCTCCTGTGTTCAGGCTGCTGGAGCTGGTCAAGCTGCAAGCCAGCTGCAAGAAGCTGAACCTTCTCAGTGAGCTGATGGACCACAGCGGCAACTACGTCCACACGGCGCTGCCCTACATCCTGAGCCTCCTGCAGCAGGGACTGGGCCAGAGGATCCACCTGCTCAGCCACTCCCTCTCACCGGACCCTGAGGTGGGCGGGACCTGTTCAACTTCTTCACTGTCATGTGCACGACAATTACATTGAAGCAGTCACTGGCAATGCAATTCTTGGGTCTCAGGCTTCCTTCGACAAAGAGAACAATATGAATACATTTTTACAAAAAATGACATTAAAAAGTAAAGAGTCGAGTATAAAAAATTATGTCATTGACTTGGGAGTAGTTGTTGTAGCGGTCAAGATAATGCACGCATGGATGGTAAATGGATTGCATTTATGTCGCACTTTTATCCAAATCGCTTTCCAATACAGCCTCACATTCACCCATTCATACACCAACAGCGGTGTCCACCACTATGCAAGGCAACAGTCAGCTCAACCGGGAGAAATTAGGGTGAGGTGTCTTGCTCAGGGAGACCTCAAAACTTGGCTAGGGGGAGCTGGGGAATCGAACCGGCAACCTTCCAGTTACCAGACAACCACTCTCTCTACCTCCCGAGAGTCGCTTCCCTTCCGTTCTCCTCATTCAGAAAACACATTTCGATACGGGTCAAGGAAAGTGTGCACCAATGAGATCATATAAATGTGAGCATCTGCTTGACAGACATTTCACTGACTTTGTTTTTTTTTTGTGCCCTGGTGCTAGTGGTCGCTGGAGGCTGAGCCCCCGAAGCACAAAGCCCAGCCTCCGCTGTCCTTCGGTCTCATCCTGAGACCCGAGCATGCAGCCTCGGTCCTGGAGAGAGGCCCGCCTGCAGACAGCCCCAAGGTGGGTGGGTGGGTGTGTGTGTCTGTGTCTGTGTGGAAGTGTCTACCAACATTTCCACTCTGCCAATTTGACGCTATTTTGGCGAGCTGTAGATTCCAATGGTTGCATGTCGTGTACTTGTTGGTAGTTTCAAGTTTCAAGTATTTTTATTGTCACTTCACAATTTACACGTGAGTATAAGCAGTGAGTGAAAAACTTTTTGTGCAAAACGCCCGACAGCCGACAGTAATTATAAAGGAATACAAAATAGAGTAAAACTACAAAATAGAAATAGAACTGTACAAAATAGAAATAGAACTATATGAATATTCGTATTATACATATCGTGATATGAGTCTAGATATGGTCTTCAATTGTGGATATTGTAATATCGTGAGCTGGTGCTTATAAGTGGTGTCTTTTCCTGGTTTTAAAGGCTGCATTATGAAATCACCTACAGTATATCGGGATGGAAGATTTTGGCCATATTGCCCATCCCTACTTGTTGGCCCTTATTGTTATTATTATTATTATGGTCATTATTATCTAATTGACCATCATCATCTCCTCCTCCTCTCCCAGGCGGCAGCGTTTCGCCAGCTGTGGGGGCCCCGTTCGGAGCTCCGTCGTTTCCAGGACGGAGCGATCACGGAGGCGGTGCTGTGGGCGGGAGAGAAAACAGTTACTATAAGCCATTCGCATAATTCAGATGTAATACTCAGGCAATACCTGAAGGTGTCAGCAGCAGAAGGGGCCGCAGGCGGTTGCCGTGGAGACAGGAGTATCGCATGCTCCCGACCTCCGGCGACGAGGAGAGATGCTGTGCCAGGCCGGCCAGGTAGAGGGCCCTCTTCCTCGGGTACCTCTGGTTCATGTCGTCCTTGACCTGGAGGACTTCCTGGTGGGGCAGATAGGGGCAGCGTATCACTATCAGCTACGTGTCAAGATTCAAGACTCGTGAACTTTATTCGTCACATACACATGCAGGATATGCAGTGAAATGAAAAGTGGCGATGCTCAGCGGAATGTGCAAATTAATACTAAAGATAGCATGAATTGGAGGGATCACAATCACAATATTTACCGTAAAAAAAAAGACCAGCAAGAAATGAGAAATATGAAAAATATATATAAAAAGGCAGAATGCAAAAGTAAAAAATATCCAATAAAGTGAGTACAGACCATGTATGTCTGCATGTCACAAGTTCTGTAATAGTCATGTAGTGAAACTATGTGAGTGCATGTACTATGTACGAACTATGTGTGTATGTGATTGTGTGCATGGGAGGGGCAGTGGGGGGCGCCTGGTGAGGTCAGAGTTCACAGTCCTTTGTGCATGTGTGTATGTGAGTGTGTGTATGTGAGTGTGTGCATGGGAGGGGCAGTGGGGGGCCCTGGTGAGCATGTGAGTGTCCCTCTCGATCGCTTTCAAGCTGTGAATATCACAACTCATCTGTGCCGAGGCTTGACCGAGTGCCTGTATAATTGGGTATAAAAAGTATAATAATTCTGTATACTTTTTTTTATAATAAGTGTCTTACGGCAGGGATGGTGACGGCCAGGTCCACGGTGACGCGTGGTTTGACGCAGGTGCCCAGAGGGTAGCTGCCGATGACATCCACAGACGCCGGAGGTGCCATTTGGAACTTGCCGGTGGATTCTGCGGGCATCAGGATGAACGGGACCTTGACGGAACCCGACAACCAGGACAGGTCGCCGAGCTGGACGTATGCGCACACACACGTGAGGCAATGTTATCACAGAGGGTTTATGACGAGAAAACAAAAGTATAAAAATACAATAGTATTTGTCCCAATCAGAGATGAGGGATGAGGCAGATTTTAATGCGTACCTCCACTTTTGGGGACGATGGCACGGTCTGCAGAGCTGTGGTCACGGTCTGGATGAAGGAGTCGATTTGCTTTTTCCTGCGTTCACTCAGGGCAACTTCTTTCAGCAACTCTTCCATCTACATTTAGTGATTAATGATGTCGACAGTCAGTCAGTCAGTCAGTGTACGACTACGTTCCTCACCTTTCAGTGTAATGTTTGCGTTAGTTAGAGATACTATCCTTGCTCAATATTATCCTTGCTATATTACCATGCTACATTACCTTTCATCATTATGTCCAATATTCTTAATATTCTTTACATCATGTGCAATACTTCCTCTTACCATTATTATTATTACCCTTTTATTACGCTTCAATTTTTTGTTTTTGTAATGCAACAATGCAATGCATCTCAGGTGAGGTGGTGTTGGCTGTGTGTTGTGGACGTGGCGTCACCTGCATCTTGAGCAGGCTGCAGTGGAACAGGCTCTCGGCCTCCTTCAGCCGGCTCAGCTCCTCCGCCGTGGGGGGCTTGTACAGGTCGGAGCGGGAGAGCTTCACGGGACGGAGGACCTCGCCGGCCGACGGATCCTCGGGTTTGGTGCGTTTGGCCTTCGCAGGAACCCCCTTGCCTTGATCTTCATCGCCACCCAACTTGGCATGGGCTGAGTCTGACGGAATCATCTGTATAATTTTTTTTTTTTATTGAACAATAATATGACATTAGAATAGAATAGGCACATCGTCTCCATTCATTAGACAGCCTCAAAAAAGAAAATAAATAAATACAATGTAATAAAAAAAAAGTGGTGTCAGGAGATAAGATCCATAAGATGCTGGGCTCCTAACATTATACAATACTTCAATGATCTATTATTTAACACTGTCTCATTCTAAAAGCTCTAAATATGAGGGGAAGTCTTAAGAAAGAGACATTTATGAATAGAATATTTCCCCAAAATAATCAGATTATTAATATTTCTAAATTCTTCTTTCTCCATTTGAAGACCAAACTTAATGTTTTCATGTGTTAGAAGTGGAATATGTTGGTGATTATTATTTAACCAATACTGGAGTGCATAAGCATCTGTATAATAATAATAATAATAATAATAACAGCAATAATAATAATAATAATAATAATAATCATAATAATAATAGCAATAATAATAATAACATCATCATCAACATGGAGTTAGTCCCAGCCTAAAACATGTCCACAAAACATCCACATTTCTACCTTATCCATCGTTTCTATGCTTACCTTGTCATGTATGAAGTGTTTCAAAGTGTTTTAAAAGATATAAAACTGTTAGTGCTCTGCTCTTGTGCTCAACGCGTTCATTCACGTGTGCGACCGCGGGTCACACTAACATGAGCCTGTGCGCGACACTCGCCGATTGGTGGAGACGCCGCGTAGCTGGATACTGATTGGCTGTTTGTTTTCTACACAGACTCACACACACCGGGATACTTCCGGAAACCAAGCTCGGTTGCATGAGCATTGCCCTGTGACGTTTTTGCCATTTCTTTTGGTCAAAGGAATAATGTTATTATATGTGTTTTAGAAAAGACATTTGCAATTTAAATAAATAAATAAAAATATATATAGATTTAAATACTATAATTAAAATATAATTTTTTAAATAAACAAAATGTTAACAAATTGTGAACACATATTTTCCATTGCTCCTCTATCAAATGAATCAATTCTGCAGAAGTTGAGGATAAATGCAAGTTATTTCTCAATGTATATTTTCACTAACATGATAATTGCAGTGGTTTGAGCATTCACACATTTTGGGCAGCTTACATTTGTGGTCAACACCACCAAACACCAACACCACAAACAAATGTATAAATAATATTGGTACAAAAACCCAACATTTTGAATTGTAACTCTTTCACATGCAGCTGTGTTAGTAGTTTCAGCCTTTCATGTAGGCCTATTTTATGTTGGCTAAAAACTCACATTCAAATTGATTGATCACTTTTCACGTAGACAAACAATGCAAACAAGTTACACAAGTTCACATCATCACATATAATTATTCACAGATCACAGTCTTCTGCTATGGGGCATTGGCAGAGCTGGTGCACCTGTACTCCCCTGCTGAGTAGTAAACATTGGCAAGGCTGGATACCTCCGTATGGGTTTCATTTCAGCGGTGCTTTCCAATGGGACGGGAGTACTAGCTGATCGTGGACTCATCTGAAGGCCCTGTGGCTTACTTAGGGAAACACCAGGTGCTAAATCCATGGTGTCCAGCCTCAAACTTCCAGAAAACTTAATTATACCCTCCTCCTCGTGCACAGCAGAGATAGAATCGTTTCCGAGCTCAAGCCAGAAGTCGGAGCCAGGCTGAGTATGTTGCCTTTGTAAGGGCTTGAGATCCTTTATGGTGGTCGACACCATGCACTGTCTGTTGTGTGACTTGTGTCTGGAGATAGGGAGCCCCGGGCCTCGTACCGTCTGTCTTTTGGGAAGGAGTTGTGTGTCCAGGATCTCATACTGAGGTGTGACGGGTTGCGGTGGCCTAAAGGCATGATGGCTACGTTTTGACATGGGCTGCTTGCCCTCAGATGTGTGAAGGAGCTTTTCAAAGCTTTTGATTGACTTAGGATGAACCACCCTCTTCTCGCCTTCTCCCTGCTCCCCTTTTATAACCGACCGGGATAGGGGTCGCCTCGGCGACTGGATTGACACTTTTGCGGCCATATTTGGCTGCAGCTGAACCTTCATTGTTTTCTTTCTGTTGCTTTTGGCTGGAGGCGTAGGACTGGCGAATCTTTGAGTACTACTGCTATCTGCAGGCGTGTCTCTGTCCCTGTCCTCATGTTGTTCTGGAGCACTGATCAGCTGGGCCGCGGCACAGGGGGGCCGGGCGGATTCTGGCTCCACGTTCTGCGGCCTTGCCACCTGTTCACAACAAAGATAGGATGAGCTATAGTGAGGGTGAGGTGTCGTACCCCCCCCCCCCCCCCACACACACACACACACACACACACACAAATCGCTGTGGGAGTCTTGAAAAGCGCTAAATGCAATGAAGAATAATAATAGTAATAATAATCATGATTCATGATTAAGATATACTTTATTAATAGCAGATGGGAAATGTGGGAGTGACAACAGAAAGTCCCGGACAGTAATAACAAGCCAATGTGTCACGCAAAACTTTTCATATGAAATAGAAGAGTTGCACCTGGTGAGGAGTTGTTTGAAGAGGAGTTGTTTGAGGAGGAGGAGGAGGAGGAGGAGAAGGCGGAGGAGTGTCACTGTACACCACGGGCACACATCCTTGAGCCCAGGAGTCTATCGGCGGCGGCACCGGCTCCAAGTCTTCTGTACCATAGGAGGAGGCCTCATCTGGTCTGTCTCCTTCATCACGGTAAAGGAACTCCAGCTCCAGAGCTTGGACGAGGAAGTCTTTGGCCCAGGACACCGAGAAAGCCACCAGCTGAACACGTGGAATATAACATTGAGCTGTCATATGAGGAAATATACTGTATATATACAGTATATATATTTTTTTTGTGTAACGCACACTTTATCAATGTGAAGGGCAGGACTGCTGTGCTAATGTGTCACCTGTTTGTGAACGTGCTTGCGAAGACACCCCTCCAGGACATGGCCTGTGAGCTCCTCCATTATCTCCCCGACGACGTCGCCTGTGGCCTCAGACCTCAGCATGTCCTCCCACTGGGTCTGGGTGAGGCGGCCGGGGACCACGTCCACCTCCTCCACAGGGGGTTCCGGGCTCTGGAGAGGGGCCAGCTGCTGGACGGAGGCCCTTTGCCCCCGGGTCTCTGCCCGGGACTTGGTGGCAGATCGCAACATCTTCGACTTCAGAGAGGGCTGGACGTTGAGGCCTGATTGGGAGGGGGGGTGGGAAAATAAAATGTTTGCTAAAACATGAAGGTTTAAAGGAGGCCTATTATACCACCAGGTGTGAGTGTGATTAGCCATTCCAAGTGGTTTCAAAAACCGGTTTCCTCTCCGGTTTTTGACATCACAAGTATGCTAGATAGATCAGCCGATCAGTGGACTGTACTCTAGCAACTGGTAGGCTGATCTATCCACCATACATCTGGGTGGTGGACACTCCCACTTGTGATGTCAAAAACCAGAGATTCTGAAACCGCTTGAGAGGGTTAATCACACTCACACCTGGTGGTATAATAGGAGTCATTTAATATCAGTTGCCTTATTATCTATTATCATGGGGGGGGGGGGGCGGTACTTTGAAGGATTGCAGGGGGTACTTGGGAACATTTCTATATGCAAGGAGAGCGAAGGAGTCTACACTGAAGAGACTCAGCGAAGAGCCCAAGACACAAACACCAACATGCTGTGTGTTGTGTCATGCCAACCAAATTGTTGAAGTAAACTTTTAACTTCCAGTCATCCCATGTTGTCAGATGTTACGCTCACAAAATGATTGCTGCAGGTGCAAGAGGGACTCGGCTGAGGGGGTGACACGAGTAAAAAATATCAGATTATAAAGTAATTAAGTAATTAAGTAATTAAAGTAATAAAGTAAACCAACTACACATGAGCCAGTAAGTTAGTCACAGATCATTACCTAAATGGTCATTATAAAGGTGAACATGATGGCTAAAAAGACAGACCTTGTGAACTGCTTGTTTATCTTCTTCCTCTCCACGCTGTCTTTCTGTTTGTTCGAGTTGTCGCTAAGCAACCGACCAAGCCGACGTCGACGTGACACGTGGTCTGTGTGACGCGTTACGCACAGGGGGGGGGGAGTGGGATTGACTTCCCAGGGGACCAAAGTAGGGGCCCCCGCTAAAAGACTGAAATTAAAAGTTTGTTTTTATTTGGATTTCTTTTCTTCTAAGTAATTAGTGACACAACTACAGTACAATTGACTAAATAAATTTGTCTCAAAAAGAATAAAACAAAATATATACTGGAGGGCCCCTGTCACCCTCTTATACATAATAATGTATAATGATGGTCTAAATTATGTAAAAAAAAAAAAAAATTCCTCCACTCGGTCGTGGTGGTGGGGCCCCTATATGGTTTCTTTTCGCGGGGCCCCAAATCCCTGGCGCCGCCCTTGGTTACGTTACGCAGCTCCGTGTGACGCGTTACGTTCCGTTCCGTTACGCAGAGCCGTGTGACGCGTTACGCACTGGAGCTGCGCGTCTCTATGGCTGCAAGGGACGCGAAGGTAATGCTCTGAGCCAGGTAACGTGTCATTATCTACCGTCCGCTGTCATTTATGATAATAAACACGATCATTATCCCCTCACCCTGCAGTGAACCTTCGCTTCAGATGTCGTGGTGAGAGATTATCGGATCATCTGCTGCTGCTGCTGCTGCTGCATTACCTCCTCCATCAGGTACTTATCCTCACATCACTTACACCAGCTCATACTGCTGGACACATTATCAATCAATCACATACAATCAATATACAATCAATCACAAACAATCAATCACATACCTGAATATTTTGTTGTAGGCTATATTTCATTCTATTTTATTTTTATTTTACACAGAATTTATATTTATAGCTATTTCTATTTTGTAGTTCTACTTCTATTTTGTTAGTTCTATTTCTATTTTGTATTATTTTATCGTTGCTGTCGTACTTGAACTTGTACTTGAACTTGATCAATCACATACAATCAATATACAATCAATCACATACAATCAATCACATACAATCAATCACATACAATCAATATACAATCAATCATATACAATCAATATACAATCAATGTACAATCAACAACATACAATCAATATACAATCAATCACATACAATCAATATACAATCAATCACATACAATCAATATACAATCAATCACATACAATCAATATACAATCAATCACATACAATCAATATACAATCAATGTACAATCAATCACCACAATCTGCCAACTGTGCCCGTTGCCTGACTCTATGTCTTACAGAGCGTTGTTTGTCTTCATCAACAGGTCACCCATAGATCTACCCCCCCGTTATCAATCACCAATACACCAGCCAAGATGTACCACAAGGAGAAGAGCATCCAGATCAAGAACAGCGCGTCGTCGCTCTACAACAACCTGAGCGTGCTGCGCATCGCGCCGCGCAGCCTCACCTACTTCACGGTGGTGCACGCCAACACGGTGAGCATCGTGAGCGCGTCCTGGGACGCCCTCAACTACTCCCACCGCCAGCTGCAGTCCAAGGAGCCCAACGTGGCCACCAGCAGCTCGCTCATCATGCAGGTCAGACTCCAGAGCCCAAAGTCTGCTGTTGTTGTTGTTGTTGTTATTATTCATCCATTCGTGTATTGGTGTGTGTGTGTGTGTGTGTGTGTGTGTGTGTGTGTGTGTGTGTGTGTGTGTCTTCACTGAACCAGTGTGTACACTGTGGGATATGGTCGATGTACTGTATACTACTGTATGTCTTTACTGTTACTTTTACGATTTACCAGAATAATCAACACATGTTTTCAACATGTTTTCCTACCAGGCAGCCTGGTGTGTTCTTCCCTCTCGTGACCTGTTGGTGCTAACATCCCAGAAGGGCATTCAGGTTGTTATTTCTCTCTCTCTCTCTCTCTCTCTCTCTCTCTCTCTCTCTCTCTCTCTCTCTCTCTCTCTCTCTCTCTCTCTCTCTCTCTGTGTCTCTCTCTCTCTCTCTCTCTGTCTCTCTCTCTCTCTCTCTCTCTGTGTCTCTCTCTCTCTCTCTCTCTCTGTGTCTCTCTCTCTCTCTCTCTCTCTCTCTCTCTCTCTCTCTCTTCTGTGTGTGTCTGTGTGTGTGTGGAGGAGTTGGCTTCATGCATGTTCTTGTTCCAGATGTACGAGTCCGATGGCTCTATCATGGTGTACTGGCATGCACTCGATACCCCGGAAACCCCGACAGGTAAATAATGTTCATTAAATAAATGCTGATTATATCTAAACATTTGCCATGTGCTTAGTTGAATATTGACATGTTTGAATCATTAAAACTCACTTTTGTCAAATATTTGTTCATATGTGCATTATTTGTTTTATTACGCTAAATAGTTGTACTAATAGCTGTACGAGTTACCCCTTTGGCTACCCATAACAAGTATTTGTTTTTTGCATTTTCATTAATATTAATAGTAACATAATTATTCCTACTCCAGCTCAGGCGGTATTTGCCAGAGGGATAGCAGCAGTGAGAGAGAACTACATATGTGTGGGTAAGCAGTCGGGGCGAATTTAAATAACTTTCCTGATCTCGAGATGATGTCGACGATGTTGTAGCTAACCACGTTTTTGGAGAATTTGCAAGTAGATTTACATACATCTGATGACTGGGATAAATGTTTTATTTGTTCTTCTACACACAAACTCATTTTACTTTCTCGTTCTCTGCTTCTCCTCTCCAGGCGTATCGTCCGGGGCGATCCTGGTTTTTGACATCCCCAGTAAAGGAGGTAACATCACCCTGTCCGAGGTGCTGGTGGAACACAAGGAGTCCATCACAGACATGGCGTCAGAGTGCTCTGGCAGCCAGGTAGGCAACAGTTGAAAAGGAACCGATAACATTTACCGTCGCATGTACCTCAGTATATATTTACATAGTAACCTTTATTTGCATTGGGTATTTAAATGGTGAATGGATTGCATTTAAATAGTGCTTTTATCCAAAGCATGTTATCCCTTTTATCTAAAGCACACTTCACATTCACCCGTTCATACACGCATTCATCCACTGACGGTGGTGTCAACCATGCAAGGCAACAGCCAGCTGGTTGGGAGCAGTTAGGGTTAGGTTGTTGCTCAGGGACACCTCAACACTTAGCTAGATGGAGCCGGGGGCTCGAACCAGCAACCTTCCGTTTTACCTCCTGAGCCACTGCTGTGTTTAATATTATGGATTGCATTCTTCTACACAGTGGATTATACAGTTCCACTATTGTCTTTCTACTATGTACTATGTACTATTTACGATGTCATTGAGCAGATGTGAGGGCTCCCTAACCACTATGCTATCCTGCACCATGATTGTGTGTCTTTCGCTGCAGGAGTGCATCGCTGACTTGGTGAGTGCGGATGATGCTGGGACCCTGTGTGTTTGGAAGTCTGGGGAGGAATGCCAGCTGCTCAACAAGATCCCTGGCTTTGAGTAAGTCCACGTCACCATCAGCCAAGGAGTCGTTGAATTCGTCATCCAGCCCCATGTTATATTATCATTACGATTTATCACATGTTGATTCTCATATTATTTGTTATGCATCGCTTCACCCCCCCCCCCCTCTTAATTATATTTAAGGTTCACCGTTACTGTGACAGTGTAGCAACGCTGCTTGCCACAATCTGTCACCAACCTCCTCTCTCCTCCATCTTGTGCCGGCCCTCTCCTCTGCAGTATGAGCTGTTCGTCCGTGAAGCTGTGGAAGGGCACGGTGGTGGCCGGCTACGGCACCGGCCAGATCCGCCTGTACGAGGCGGTGACCGGCATCCTGCACGCCGAGGTCAACGCCCACGCTCGCTGGATCTACTCGCTGGATATCGCCCCGTTCTCTGGCCTGGTAAGCTCAACAGACCATAATATAACAAGAATAGGTCTATATGCCCTTTGGTGGATTCTTTTATCCAAAGCGTGGGCAGCAGTAGCTCAGGAGGTAAGAGACCGCTCTCTTTGTCTGGCAACAGGAAGGTTGCTGGTTCGATCCCCGGGCTCCACCTCCTAGCTAAGTGTCGAGGTGTCCCTGAGCAAGACGCCACCTAACCCTAACTGCTCCTGACGTGTTGGTTGTTACCTTGCATGGTTGACACCACCGTCGGTGTATGAATGGGTGAATGTGAGGCAATACTGTAAAGCGCTTTGGATAAAAACGCTTTATAAATGCAATCCATTTACCATTAACATACATTTTTAATATGGGGGCCTCAGTGGTCTAAGACCACTCCAGATGAAGATGGTAGATTTCATTAATATTACATTTGGACCGGCATCACAAACACTCCAACTATAAATGTGCATTTATTGTATGGCACACCTGTTTATTGATTTATGTTTGTGTTTTAGCTGTTGTCTGCAGCCGAGGACTCCTTCGTCAGAGTGTGGCACCTGACTCTGACTCCAGAGTCCAACAGCGTGGAGGTAACACACTCTCCTCCTCAGTGTAGTTCTTATTGAGAACACAATCCAATAGTATAGGAGTGTTTTTTTGTCTATCATATCGTTCAGCCCCAAGTAGTGGACAGTTTAATATCATATGAAACATTAGCATGTTCTTAATCATAACACAACACCCTTTTCCTGGGCGGCAGTAGCTCAGGAGGTAAGAGCAGTTGTCTGGCAACCGGAAGGTGGCTGGTTTGATCCCGGGGCTCCGCCTAGCTAAGTGTCTTGCTCAGGTGTCCCTGAGCAAGACACCACCTAACCCTAACTGCTCCTGACGTGTTGGTTGTTACCTTGCAAGGTTGACACTGCCGTCGGTGTATGAATGGGTGAATGTGAGGCAATACTGTAAAGCACTTTGGATAAAAGCGATGTATAAATGCAATCCGTTTACCATTTACCATTCCCCCCCCATCCTAGATTTCCCACATGTACAACGAGTGTGTGACGGACACTCAAATTTGCGGCGCCAAGTTCTGCGACGGCGACGGCTACGCCTTTGCAGTGACGGGCTACGACCTCGGCGAGATCATCCGCTACGCGCAGACATAGGGCACGGCGTGGCGTCGCCCTAAGCTCGGCGAGCGCGGATAAAATATCTTATTGGTACGGCTGATGTGGACCTGTAGGAGCCACTCTGCGACGGTACCCCTCTGCTCCGTGAACACTGTGGACCAGTAAAACCAGAGGAAGGTTTAATACAGTAGTTGCTCGAGATGTCAGGTATGGACTAGTCTGGAGACGAGAGGGACAGAGTAATAGAGATTGTATATACATGTATGTTTCCATAGGTGTGAGATTTTTCTTTGTTATGGGCAAGTTGATAATCCACAAAAAAAAAAAATATACTGTATATTCCGGTGTTATTTTATAAAGGTTATTTTAGTATATACACGTATATTTGCACAAGAGGTCATTTCATTGACATGTTGGTTTGTTTATTGGCGAGGAATGTTTGAAATATATTTGATATGATTGTTTCCATGGATATAAATGGAGCTTAAAAAAAACTATTCATGAAGCACGTCTCATTATTTAATTAGACATTACATAATATTGTATTCAAACTGCTGTTGTTGTATTCGTTTTAGTTGGAGTTGGTGGAGTATTATACAAAGAATGTACAGTTTAATTGCACTTATTGCACGTATTTGCCAATAGATGGGGCTCTTGGTGAAGGAAGTGAACTTTTTCGGAGTGAAAAACAAAAACTTGACGTTGTACCAGACAGCGACCGAAGGCTTGCAACACTCTCATGCTGTAACCTCGATTAACCTTTTAGCTTTTTTGGCGCTCCGATGCAACAATCTTTCTTTAGTATTTAACCTTTATACTGCATATGACTTCAGGTGCACCGTAGGTAAAACACAAACAAACAAACTGGCAATCAGTTAATACAGAGACATTCGTAGAAACATCATTACGTGGAACTGGATTTCGAATGAAAGCCTCAACGTTATTAATACAGTTTCCACAAATAGTTCCACTCTGGAATGATGACCTTGTTTCACCTCGGTTCCCCTTAGTTCCTGTTTACCAGGCTAATAAGACGTCTCTAATTTCCTCCACAACAACAACAACAACAACAACAACTTGGTAAGTTGTTGGGCCCCAGTCATATGAGCCCGGGTCCCGTCTGGTTGGGTTAGTCAACATCGGTCACGTAACATCAGCTGACGACGTTGTTTTTTGGAAGCCGTATGCGCGGAGCTGCGTGTTGCGTAAGGCCGACACTCCTGACGTGACGAATCACGGGTCGCACGCGGCCGCCTGTTGACCGTGTCAAGCGATGAGCGTGAACAACGTGTGTTCATGTACCAGAGCAGACATACTATAGACTGCATGCTGTCTGTCTGTCTGTCTGTCTCTGACTGTGTGTCTCTGTCTGTGTGACTGTCTCTCTGTCTCTCTATCCCTCTTTGTGTCTCTCTGTGTGCGCTCTCTCTCTCTCTCTCTCTCTCTCTCTCTCTCTCTCTCTCTGTCTGTCTGTCTGTCTCTGACTGTGTGTCTCTGTCTGTGTGACTGTCTCTCTGTCTCTCTATCCCTCTTTGTGTCTCTGTCTGTGCTCTCTCTCTCTCTCTCTCTCTCTCTCTCTCTCTCTCTCTCTCTCTCTCTCTCTCTCAGTGTGTCTCTCTGTCTGTCTGTCTCTGTGTCTCTCCCTGTTTGTCTGTTTGGCCCCTATCTCTATCTGTCGGTTCTCTGTCTGTCTGTCTGTCTGTCTGTCTGTCTCTCTGTCTGTCTCTTTCTGCATGTCTGTCTGTTTGCCCCTATCTCTGTCTGTCTCTTTGTTCTCTCCCTGTCTGTCTGTCTGTATGTCTGTCTCTTTCTGCATGTCTGGCTCTTTGGCCCCTATCTCTGTCCGTCTGTCTCTTTCTGCATGTCTGTCTGTCTATCTGTGTCTGTCTGTCTGTCTGTCTGTCAATGTCTGACTGGGGTGTGATCAAGGGCCTACGACATCAATATGCGGTGTTGATGTGGATGTGATGTGATGTGGTTGATCTGACTGTTGCGCAATGAACTCCGTCGGACCAGAGGAATGGAAAAAGAAGCACAGAAGCAAATGAACGGAGGGGATGAAAAGCACAGGGCTTGCGACGGGACGAGGAGGACGGGACTCAATCTAAAAACTCTAAACCAGAGCTGAGAGTTGACAGCTACAACGGCCGCCCTGAGGTCTCTGTGCTCAAACGTGTGGTAGATGTAATAAAGCACAGGGAGAACAAGTGACATGGTTTTTTTTCTTATGTAATTGGTCAATAATCTGCTATGATGTTCCAGTCCTAGACTTACCCCCATGGCCACTCACTAGGGACTGTCCACTGCAGCGGCACTGTCCACTGCAGCGGCGTTGTCCACTGTAGTGGCACTGTCCATTGTACTGTCCATTGCAGTGGCACTGTCCACTGCAGCGGCACTGTCCACTGTAGTGGGACTGTCCACTGTACTGTCCATTGTAGTGGCACTTTCCACTGTACTGTACATTGTAGTGGCACTGTCCACTGTACTGTACATTGTAGTGGCACTGTCCACTGCAACGGCACTGTCCACTACAGTGGCAATGTCATGAGCTATTGGCCAATAGCTGCCACTTATAGTAACATGTATATAATTTTATTTTATTT
Organism: Coryphaenoides rupestris; assembly: GCA_002895965.2. Lineage (NCBI taxonomy): Eukaryota > Metazoa > Chordata > Actinopteri > Gadiformes > Macrouridae > Coryphaenoides > Coryphaenoides rupestris. The sequence continues at coordinate 48,174 of PIJE02001051.1, read as the reverse complement.
TTTAAATTTTTAATCAGATATGGGTCATGTGCTGCCTATCAGCTGACCAGCTAGCTTTCCAATCAAACGCACGCACACTGATAGGTGGTCAATTCAAGGCAGTAGTAACAGTGACAAATCAGTCAAATCAGTATCATGAAGCCTGCACTGAATGCACTACATCAGTAGATTTTGCTACAACCGTTCACTGGATTCCATGTGTGAAACAATGCCTTGTACGCTGTTCCTAAGATTGTATTTTCATTGGTCTACATAGGATTGAGGGGCAAGAATAATGAGGAGATAAGAGAGAATATATACGCGATATATACGCCTCAGAGAAATACAAATAAAACAAAATATCCCAACATAGCGTCCAGCAAGGTGTCTCCATCAATACTGAAGTAACATCACATACAGATGTAACAACTCGACTGAGTGTCGTTGGAAGGAACCTTTCTGGATGGTAATGGGGTTTATTGCTGAGTATGGAGACTGTTTGGTGGTCCCCTGATGTGTGTGTGTGGTGACGGCTGGTTTCACCCGTGGACATTGATTCGCCACAATGCTTGTCCCTGCAATGGTCTTCATGACTACCCTGCACACACACTTCATACCAGACCATCATCATTTATATCATGTTGTATTTTAGTATGTTTTCTCCTACGTCTTGAGAAACGCCATTTCGTTCTTGTCTGCTGTGTATATGAATGAATGACAAATAAACCAATTTGAACTTGAACTTGAACAATGCACCACAGGTCATGTGCATTTTCCCTCCAATACCTCCGCCGCCCTCCACGACCCTCCCTCCCGGAACCTTAACCACGTTCGTGCTTTTCTTTTTGCGTGTGTTTATGTGCTATATGCTATTTACAATGTGTTGTGTTCTGATTTTCAATGCAAACTGCAAAAACGTTGGAGATGTATTGGATGTGACCTCACCATGAGGAGAGATATATATACGTACATATTTTCATCAATGTGCAGTACTGGTCTTGTGTTCTGGTGTTGTCTTCGTTCCATATATTACTTTACTCAGATCGTATGAACCATGTGTGTGTGCCATATGGTGCCATATTAAAATTATTGTATAGTTTTGAACGAAGCATTTAATTATGCAAAAGATCTGAGGCGTTCACACGACCACGTACACAAGTGTGTGGCTGTGTGAATCGTGTGGCGTTTTCAAAATACATAATATTAAGCAATCATCAAAAATGGTGTGAAACAAATGTGAAACACCCTCTTTCCGTCAGTTCCTCACGTATATGTGTGTATACCTTGGAAGCCCACTCGTCCATCCAGAACGTCCCTGGGCATGACCCCACCATGTGCACATGTTGCTGGAACGGAGGCTCCACCACCACCACCACCACCACCACCACTAGTATACTGGGACACCACAGACGACAGACCACCTGGCACTCTGGAGACGCAACCAGTCAGGCGGCTCCTGCAGGCGAGGCTGGCTGTATAAATAGATGATCCCTTTACTAACACAACCCCCCCCCCCCCCCCCCCCACCCCCGGGAGACCACCGGGGCATAGAGAGCGGGAGGGAGGATGAAGATGAAGATGATGAAGGCACTGGCACAGGGGAGTAGGAAGACTAGACAGCCAGCCCTGAGACAGAGATGTCAAACACAGACCGCTGTTCTCCAGGGAAATATTAACATCAAATATGAACAGTTCATATTTGATGCAAAAAAAAGCCAAAACAAAACACAATCATTGATTTGGGATGGGAAATTTCCATCGCTTCAACACTGTCAATTGGGATTGGAAGCTCTGTAGTAAGAATCATCAGGCACTGGCTCGACGACAGACTAAATTCTTTATTTGGCTTGGCTTATGTCATTAATATTGATAAGGAGGCCTTCTAAAAAATATATGTGTCCTGCTCACAAGCACAAGGCCAACTTCCACAGAGATGAAAGACCTGGCTATGCTAGCCAAGGCAGAACACCTTCATTTATTGTCTTACAGTTAAGATTCAATATAAACGACAAGATCCTGTTGCTTCGATGTCAGGCGCTGCATGAACTTAGCCTTGTGAGACTATTCCAGTCTCGCAAGTTCTCTCTTAGATCTCAGATCTTCTCTCTTAAGATCGGTATGGCGGTCGGGCTTCAAGCTATCCGTTTGTGTGTCGGAATCACCGGCGGGTTGTGTCTGGCTGTCATGCAGTCCACCTCGACCGCTCCGACCCTCAAATGCCGGCCTGTTCCTTTTCCTCGATCCAATCGCCGAATCGAAAGGTGATCGCGCCGTCACTGTTTCAGCCCCATTCCCTCTGGAATCATCTCCCCGAAATCAATCAGATGTGTTCAATGTTAGGACATTTTTTAAGCAGCCTCTTAAAAGGCATCTTTATCGGCAACTGTCTTATCTTTCAGGTTACACATTTTTTAACCTCATTTACTTATTCATTTATCATTTTGTGTTGGTGCGTGAAGCATTGTGTCACTGTGTGTTATTAATGTGCTATAAACTAAAGCGTGGCTTACTTACTGAATTACTTACTTACTTTGCGCCACCGATGTCACAAAATGTGTCTCCACCAATCAAATTCTGTAGTAAGAATCATCAGGCACTGGCTCGACGACAGACTAAATTCTTTATTTGGCTTGGCTTATGTCATTAATATTGATAAGGAGGCCTTCTAAAAAATATATGTGTCCTGCTCACACGCACAAGGCCAACTTCCACAGAGATGAACGACCTGGCTATGCTAGCCAAGGCAGAACACCTTCATTTATTGTCTTACAGTAAGATTCAAAATAAACGACAAGATCCTGTTGCTTCGATGTCAGGCGCTGCATGAAACTGTAGCCTTTGTGAGGACTATCCCCATGTCTCGCAAGTTCTATCTTCTCTTCTAAAGATCGGTATGGCGTCGGGCTTCAAGCTAATCCGTTTGTGTATCGGAATCACCCGGGCGGGTGGTGTCTGGCTGTCATGCCACGTCCAACCTCGACCGCCTCCGAGCCCTCAAATGCCGCCCGTTCCTTTCCTCGATCCAATCGCCGAATCGAAAGGTGATCGCGCCGTCACTGTTTCAGCCCCGTTCCCTCTGGAATCATCTTCCCGAAATCAATCAGATGTGTTGAATGTTGATTGAATGAATTTTTTAAGCAGCCCCTTAAAAGGCGTCTTTATCGGCAAGCCTTTCTGTTGACCTCGATTCCTGTCTTATCTTTCAGGTTACACATTTTTTAACCTCATTTACTTATTCATTTATCATTTTGTGTTGGTGCGTGAAGCATTGTGTCACTGTGTGTTATTAATGTGCTATAAACTAAAGCGTGGCTTACTTACTGAATTACTTACTTACTTTGCGCCACCGATGTCACAAAATGTGTCTCCACCAATCAAATTCTTTACGGCAAACTCACTTACACACGTTCTGGGTAACGTCATTTGGGAGGCATGGGTACATGGGTAGGCATGGGGACTTAAGTGCATTAGACTCGAGTACAATAAACATGATCAGGCGAGGCCATCTGTACTGGGATGGCATGGTTGCTATAGCACCAGCCCCACTGTTGGGATGGATGACGCTGTTGCAATGAGGATGTGTGCGTGTGTGTGTGTGTGTGTGTGTGTGTGTGCGAGTGTGTGTTTGTATGTGTGTGTGTGTGTGTGCGCGCCTGTTGTTTTTGCCGTGCCCATGCGTGGTGATGGCACGGTTCATAGTGATAGATTTATAGCAATATAGATTTATTTAGAGCAAGTTTCCATGACTTCCTGACTTGAACTCGTGTTTCCAGATGTATGTTTTGCCCACTAAAGTGTATTCTAAAAGTTAATATATCGCTAATACGACAGTCAGTTGCTTTGTGTCCTGCAGACAACATAGATATAGAACACAAGAAGTGCGTTCCATTATTCACCTCTCAAGTGACCACACGTCTCACCCTTGATCCGTTGAGAAAAATCACACAAGCCGATGAAAAACTGGCACTGATACGATGTATTTTACTCGACTTGGTGCCTCCACCATCCATAACATAGATAACAACCATTCAAATAAATCATTTGTATGCCCCCACCCTCCACCCACACCCCCCATACACACACATATGCACACACACCCACACACACACGCACAAACACACACACACACACAAAACACACAACCCTGTGTGCCTAGTTGCCCGGCAGACCGGGGCAGCGTGAAGATATGTGATCAAACACACACCACACACACACACAGAAGCGGTAAATGAACCAGAAAGACTAACACTCAGGTCTGTTATTTAACCAAGCAAGGCAAAATGGCCGCTCACTGCGGACAGATCGAATACACTGGTTGGATTCATGGTCGCGGTTTAACGAGCCTGCGACTTGTGGCTTTACTGTGCCGTCCACAATGTTCCGGTGTATAGCTTTCAGTGGATATATTGTGCTAATATTGGGTCGATATATTTTTTACGTTATCAGTTTTTACAGTAAGTACATACAAGGCTATTTCTGATGAAGGCCGATGCTTAGTGAGTAGTGGTGTACTCCAGTGAAATGGTAAATGGATTACATTTATATAGCGCTTTACAGTTGCCTCACATTCACCCATTCATACACCGACGGCGGTGTCAACCATGCAAGGTAACAACCCAACACGTCAGGAGCAGTTATGGTTAGGTGGTGTCTTGCTCAGGGACACCTCCACACTTAGCTATAGGAGGAGGCCAGGGATCGAACAGCAACCTTCCTGTTGCCAGACAACCGCTCTTATTACCTCCTGAGCTACTGAGCCGTGAACGTGTGGGCTGTATTGTACGTATATATAAAAGAAGTATATATAAGTAGCCTCTATATTCTGCCTGCTCAGGTCATTAACAGTGGCATCCAACGGGAGGACCACACAGTGTCACGCAGGTTCACACACTCGGACGGGAAGCAGAGGTAGACGGGATGACAGCTGCGTTTTGGTTCTCTCCCAACTCTATAAACACATCACATCACCACCAGGATGGAACCGCTCTAATCTCATATTACCGCGCCGAGCATCACAAGCTCCCATCTAAAGTGCGTAGTGTGTAGCGGATGTGCGTGTGTGTGTGTGTGTGTGTGTGTGTGGTGTTGTGTGTGTGTGTGTGCTGTGTGTGGCGTGTGTGTATGGAGAGAGAGAGAGAGAGAGGAGAGAGAGAGAGAGAGGACAAAGGGAAACAGGTGGTGGAAGGAAAAAAAACTAGAAGAGATCTTGAGAGAGCTGTGTAAGTAGATTCACAAATAGAGCACCAAGAGAGTGCCAAGGGGAGCTGGAGCGATAAAGAAACACTCTCTCTCTCTCTCTCTCTCTCTTCTCTCTC
>PIJE02001051.1:30380-37880 GCA_002895965.2 Coryphaenoides rupestris | reverse complement strand
CATCTCTTTATCTCTCGCTGCTTCAGATTGGACCAGCTGCTCCATTTCCATCTCCCCAGACATCATTTACATGCACGCCACGCCACGCCACGCCACGCCATGGCCCGCCACGCCTCGCCCACGCCACCCACGGCCTCGCCACGCCACGCCAACGGCACGCCACGGCCTGGTCTTGCGTCTTAGCCTCTCTGCCTTCTCTCGCTTTGCCCTCCATCCACTTTATGAATGAATGATGGATGGTGGGTGGGGTGGTGTCTGTAGAGTGGTGGGGGAGGGGTGTATGGGGTGGTAAGAGTGGCTGCAAATGAGCTGTCGTCAACGGCGGCGCAGCGTTGATAATAGGCATGGCACCCCCATGGATGGCGTTTGGTTGGTAGGTCGGTGTCCTGGTGGTCGACGAGTCAGTCCAGAGTGACGTGCCACGTAATACAGATAAGTGGTAGAGACTGACAGAGAGAGAGACAGAGAGAGAGACAGAGAGAGAGAACAGAGGAGAGACAGAGAGAGACAGAGAGAGAGACAGAAAGAGAGAGAGAGAGACAGAGAGAGAGACAGAGAGAGAGAGACAGAGAGAGAGAGACAGAGAGAGACAGAGAGAGACAGAGAGAGACAGCAGCGACACCTCCAGACTCAACTTCTGGTGAGGATTTGGTGAGATTTGGCGCGCTCGTTACGCACGCTGCGTAATACGCGGCAAAAGGAGTGCGCTTTAACAACAAGGGTGGGTGGGGTGCAGAACACAAAGGAGATTATTATTATTATTATTATTATTATTATTATTATTATTATTGTTATTATTATTGCTGTTATATTATTATTATTATTATTATTGCTGTTATTATTATTATTATTATTATTATTGTTATTACTATTATTATTATTATTATTATTTAATAATAATAATAATAATAATAATAATAATAATAATAATAATAATATTATTATTATTGTTCTTATTATACAAAATGCATTATGGCTAATTAAAGGGCGAACCCTCAGTGGGTGGGTGTGCCAGGGTGGTGGACACATTGGCTATTGTGTGGCCAGCAGGTTTGAAAAATGGCATTGAGATAAGTCAACGTCAACGTCATTAATTACAGTCCAGCAGACGAGAGACATTGTTGCAGGACAGGGCAGGGTTGCTCTCTCTTGTCCACACAGTAGGTGTGTGACACAGAAAAGAAAAAAGAAAAAAAAAGCCACAAAGGGACGGGACGTCACACCTACAGGGACGTCACACCTAAAGGGACGTGACACGCCTCGCATCAGCACCACGGTCGGTCGGACTTGGAGACCGCGCAGGACCAGAGGCGCACGGACAGGAGACGCGTTACAGGGCTGGAGGAGGAGGAGGAGGAGGATGGATGGGGAGACTGTAGGTTTATAACGCAGGTTTAATTTATTAATTTATTTAGTTTTGATTCGGTTCAAACTTGGATCATTTAATGGGAGGATCACTCTGTCTCTCTCTCTCTCTCTCTCTCTCTCCTCTCTCTCTGTGCGGCGCAATTTTATTTTAGAAGCAACTTCTTATGGAGATGCCACCTAGAGGAACGCTCTAACTTTGACTCTCTCTGTCTGTGTGTGTGTGTGTGTGTGTGTGTGTGTGTGTGTTGTGTCTCAATCCACCCACCAAATAAGTGAACTGCACTGAAAGACTAGAAGACTAGAAGAAGGTGTGAGCAGGAGAGTGAGGGAAGACTCAGACTCAGAAGAGACCTTGGGGTTTGCTGCTCTTTTCAGTGGGACTGCTTGCTTGGTGCAGAAGGTAAGTCTCTTCTCATGTTCACGTCATTTCACGTCAATACACTCAACGACAGCTACACGTGGTTTGATATCACATGAGGTGAATTCTGCACATGCATCCACGCATGCTTTTCAAACTGTTCTAACTCTTATGTGCAAACCACAAGAGATTGTAGAGTAACCCAACAGGCAAAGTGTTTTCCAACTTGATGCAGAATGTGATGAAAGATGTTATTTGTGTTGTTGTTGTTAATCCCAAACCGTTGTCTATTAACAGAGAGACAGAACAGAGCAGAAACAATGTTTTAATGTATAACTAACTAATAATTACTAATATATTCTTATCTATCTCACTTAACTGTGTTACACACAGTCAATTTGGGAGGAAAGTTGCGATACTTGCAAACGTACTGACTCATCTTTGAAAACTTTCTATTTTTTAACGTTTTTAAGTTAAGTTTAAGCTTATGTGTCCAAAAATTGAATAAAATCTCTCAGGAAAGACATTCAGTGTTCTCTTCTGAAAGGTGGAACAATGGTTGATTATATGTTGGTAGCTACAGCCTCTGCTATAGTCTGTGCGTCTTTACAAATGCAATTTGTAATTACAAATGCAATTTGTAAAACCCCTGACACTTGCCGTACAGAGTTGACAGCATAGCTGAGCGGTTGCATCACCATGGGTGACCACATGCAGCAGTAATCAATTCCCACTCACACTCACACAGACATGCACACACAACACACACACACAACACATTCACCACCGCCACCACCACCACCACCACCACCACCCACACCACCACCACCACCACCACCACCACCACCACCGCACAGCAAACACACACACACACACACAACGCATTCACCACCGCCACCACCACCACCACCACCACCGCACAGCAAGCACACACACACACACACACGCACACACCACAATACACCGCCACCACCGCACAGCCAACGCACACACATACACACACACACAACAATACACTGCCACCACCGCACAGCAAACGCACACACACATGCCCACACACACATCACAACAATACATCGCCAACCACCACCCCGCACAGCACACACACACACACACACACACACACACACACACGCATACACACGCCCACACACACAAAAATACACCGCCACCACCACACACACACACACACAGCAATCACACACACACACACACGCCCACTCACACAACAATACACCGCCACCACCACACACACGCACAGCAAGCACACACACCATGTGGAAGGAAGCAGGAAACGTCGTATCGATCATTTTATCAGCTGTTCTGCCGATCCCTCATTCAGTGTTTCGTTGTCCTGTTTCCCCTTCCGTTACTCGGGCTTGTGCTGCGCGCGTGTGTGTGTGTGTGTGTGGTGTGTTTGTGTGCTTAAGAAGCAGCCGTATGGTGTGTGTGTGTGTGTGTGTGTGTGTGTGTGTGTGTGTGTGTGTGTGTGTGTACGGACGTCGGCTTCGGGTGACGTCAGATCCTCCACACTGTCACCCTTTGTGTGTTTTTCTGTAATCTGCGGAATTCGAACCGTTCTGTCTCCCCCACGCTGGGGTGCCCATCCCTTTCCTCCCCCTCCCTCCCCCCCCCGTTTTCCCTGGGATACGACGTGGTGCTGGCGGGGGCTGCAGAGGGTGGCAGGCGGGGTGGAGGGTAATATAGCAGAGATGGGGATACTACAGGGGGGGACTTTCCAGCCGAGTTGCGCACACGAGACATTCCTGGCTGCTGACCGGGAGACGGTGGCCGGCGGTGGTGCACAGCTGGGGGGAGGCCCTCCGCCTCCGGACCGATCAAGATGCTGGTTGCTTGCTGGTGTTGTTGGCGGAATTATTGGGCCCACCACACACACACACCACGCACATACGCACACCACAAACACTCACATACACAAGTGCACACAGCACACACACACAGCACACATAGACCCACGCACAACACACACACGAGACACAACACACAACAAACACACACACACACACACACACACACACACACACACACACACACACACACACACACACACACACACACAGAGACACACACACACACACACACACACACACACACACACACACACAACACACACACACACACACACACACACACACAAACAAACACACTGTACAGACATTAAGACCTATATGCACAAATACATTCACTCGGGGCAAACACACAATCTTAAACCCACACACACACACACACACACACACACACACACAAACAAACACACTGCACAGACATTAAGACCTATATGCACAAATACATTCACTCGGGGCAAACACACAATCTTAAACCCACGCACACACACACACACACACACACACACACACACACACATTGATCCTACTTTCTCGTCTTCATTAAAGTAACCACATACAGCAATTGGGCCGTTTACTAAGTTATGGCAAGAGAAAAGAAACAAGATAGAGACAGATAGAGTGAGAGGAGAGAGAGAGAGAGAGAGAGCGAGAGAGAGAGAGAGAGAGAGAGAGACACCAGGCCAGTGGTTAGGTGGTGATTATACAGTCTTTCTTTGTGTCTGGGTTCTTTCCTCTGTCTCTCCCTGGCTGCCTCTGTGGTTGTTTTGAACACTGTGTTCGTGTGCAAAGAATGCGCACGCAGACAGCAGAGGGGGGAACTGTGAGAGTTCACCGAGGCAACGTTGGCCTCTCCTCCCCGCGAGCAGAAGAACAGAGGAGGGGGGGAGAAATGAGAGGCAGCGGGACAGAGGCGGGGGAGGAGAGAGAGAAAGAGAGAGGGGGGGAGAGAGAAGAGGGCGGAGAGAATGAGAGAGTGGGACAGAGACAGAGAGAGGGGGGGAGAGAATGAGAGAGGGCGGAGAGAATGAAGAGGGGGGAGAGAGAATGAGAGAGTGGGACAGAGACAGAGAGAGGGGGGGAGAGAATGAGAGAGGGCGGAGAGAATGAGAGAGGGGGAGAGAATGAGAGAGTGGGACAGAGAAAGAGAGAGGGGGGAGAGAATGAGAGAGGGGGGAGATAGGGAGAAAGAGAGAGAGGGAGAGAGACAGGGAGAAGGAGGGGGAGGAGGGGAGAGAGAGAGAGGAGAGATAGGGAGAGAAGGAAAGAGAGAGAGACGGAGGGAGAGCGAGAGAAGGAGGGAGAGAGAGAAGGATAGAGTGAGAGAAGGAGGGAGAGAGAGAAGGATAGAGTGAGAGAAGGAGGGAGAGAGAGAAGCGACACAAGGAACATAGACTGAAAAGTACGGATTTTTAAGGGAAAAACTAATGGAAAAATAGGGGTGGAGTGTAGATAGAGAGAGAGAGAGAGAGAGAGAGAGAGAGAGAGAGAGAGAGAGAGGAGGGAGCGAGGGAGAGAGGAGTGTGCTCAGGAAGGGGGACACAAAGGGGTTCTGGCTGAAGAGAAATGAAAACAGAGAGAGAGAGAGAGAGAGAGAGAGAGAGAGAGAGAGAGAGAGAGAGAGAGAGAGAGAGAGAGAGAGAGAGAGCGTTGGGGAAGACATCAGAGCTGACTGTACAACAGATATAGTGGCAGTGGAACCGCGCTGCTTGAACTATTTCCCAACTTTTTGCAGCTCTCCTGAAGTTTCAAGAGGACAATAAGTGAAGTTAGTGTTTGTAGTGGGGAGTCCTTTCAACTGTAACCTGTGTCTGTAACCTACACCTCCTTCCCTATAGCGTTGGTTAGCAGCTCTATTATCTAACTCTAATGGAAGGCGTCGCTGTATACATACAGTATGTGCGCCTCTCCTCCGATTCTCTCAACCACTGTTCAATCCAATCGACTCCAAACTTGGCGACTGTATTGCCGAGGACCCAAGGAAGAGCCGCGTCGAGCTAGAAAGTTGTTTGGACGAGTGCTTCTCCAGCGGTAATACCGGAAGCCAATGCAACCAGCTCGTTCCGAACGGGCACATGTCGGCTAACTTGACATAAAATGCACAACTTCTGACACATTCATTGGCGATTGTTTCACACCCGTATGGAATCTCTTGTTGTATAGAACCAGGATCCTTTAATTGGGCAGAATGTGTACGTCACACGTGGGTCTGTAGATCTACGGTCTGTGGATCTATCTATAGACCGCTCGTCTGGGCACGCGGATATGACCCACCGGTCCTGTACTGTGTACTGTGTCATACTGGGTGTACTGGGTGCAATGATTACAGACAGTGAGCAGATAGCCACGTTTGCAATGCAACCTCAATGTCGACAGGAGTTTGCGGAAAGACGTAAAGCCTCGGACCGCCGAGGTTTCACCGCCTCAAGATTAGAGAGCGTTCCGTCATGCATGGATTCACGCTGCGTTCCATTTACCTCGGAAGTCGGAAGTCGGAGCTGGGAATGACGCCACAGCCCGAGTTGACCGCGTTCCAGTTACAACAAGTGAGAAAACCAAGACGGACGCCTTCGGGAAAACTTTTGTTGTGCTTGGGTTTGCTCGAGCCAGGTCTGCCATCGTTAGCAATACCAGTTGATCACGTGTTACGCGGCATTTTGCACATACAAACACGGTATATTACTACAGCTTGTTGTGAGATTCTTCCGACTTTCCGAGTCGGACATCTGATTTCAGGGGGGGGGCGTTCCACTTGCAATTTCCCACTGGGGACTCGGAAATTCCCACTTCCGAGTACAACCGCAACGCAGCATGAGATTTCCTCACAGACTCCCGTCATCCCATCACACCGAGCGGCTCACCCGTAACACATTAACACGGACGAACAACACATTAGCAGGGCTGTGTCAAAAAAAAAACCTAACAAATAATATTTGTAATATTGGCTTCCATTGACTCACCTTTGAAAAATGTATTATTCAAAAAGTTTTAAGAAGTTTCATTGTCACATACTCATACAGGATATGCAGTGAAATGAAAATGTTAGGAAAATTGTACGTTATGAATGTAATATTAAGCATTATTTCTTCTGACCTTTTAAAGAAACCATATTTTCAGGGCCTGTGAATATTCCCCCAAAGTAATAGCTTCAGCTGACAGAGACCCGCGGGGGCCTGCAGTGTGATGTGATAGATTCCTGGGTCGGATTCAGGGCTGCTCAGGCATACCGGGCCATTCTGCAGCTGCTTCGGGGAAACACAGACCTCCGTGAACCCTCTGCAAGAAACAGTGGACGCCTTCCACGCTCTCTCTTCCATATTGATCTCTTTGTGTATTACTCTCTGAGTAAATAATTATTGTGTACTTAAATGGTAAATGGATTGCATTTGTATCGCACTTTTATCCAAATCGCTTTACAGTATTGCCTCACATTCATCCATTCATACACCGACTGCGGTGTCGACCGTGCAAGATAACAACCAACACGTCAGGAGCAGGTTAGGGTTAGGTGGTGTCTTGCTCAGGGACACCTCCACACTTAGCTCAGCGGAGGAGCCCGGGGATCGAAACCAGCAACCTTCCCGTTGCCAGACAACCGCTCTTATTACCTCCTGAGCTACTGTTGATATTGTCCGGTCGGCAGAGAGAGTCGCACGGTGACTATTGGATATTAATAACCTCAAGAGAATTCCCAATTGTACCATCGCGCAGAACGCTGTGCCTTGCCGCCACCGAACAGCAGGCCAAGCCAGACAAACCGCCCTGGCCAGCCGACCACGCCCTCGTATATTCCTGGATGTTACCGAGGCAGATATATCCCAGGCTTCCTCGCTCAACCTCGTGACGGCAATTGTCTCTCTCTCTGCCATTTAAAACTTTTTAGATCACTCTCCCGCCCACTGATTACCC
>PIJE02001051.1:22500-29717 GCA_002895965.2 Coryphaenoides rupestris | reverse complement strand
ATGTTTCCACTGTGAACACAGTCCGGGATGATTAGCTTAGCTTCGCTCTTAGAGAACCGTGCTACGGCTAAGGCTACGGCTAGCTACCGGGACGAGGATGCAGCTATGAGGTCATCAGCATGTGTTTCTGGAGAGATCCTTCCTTCCCATGTTTAGGATCACCCTAGGAGAGAGAGAGAGAGAGAGAGAGAGAGAGAGAGAGAGAGAGAGAGAGCGTTGGGGAAGACATCAGAGCTGACTGTACAACAGATATAGTGGCAGTGGAACCGCGCTGCTTGAACTATTTCCCAACTTTTTGCAGCTCTCCTGAAGTTTCAAGAAGACAATAAGTGAAGTTAGTATTTGCAGTGGGGAGTCCTTTCAACGTGTGTCTGTAACCTACACCTCCTTCCCTATAGCATTGGTTAGCAGCTCTATTATCTAACTCTAATGGAAGGCGTCGCTGTATACATACAGTATGTGCGCCTCTCCTCCGATTCTCTCAACCACTGTTCAATCCAATCGACTCCAAACTTGGCGACTGTATTGCCGAGGACCCAAGGAAGAGCCGCGTCGAGCTAGAAAGTTGTTTGGACGAGTGCTTCTCGAGCGGTAATACCGGAAGCCAAAGCAACCAGCTCGTTCCGAACGGGCACATGTCGGCTAACTTGACATAAAATGCACAACTTCTGACACATTCGTTGGCGATTGTTTCACACCCGTATGGAATCTCTTGTTGTATAGAACCAGGATCCTTTATTTGGGCAGGAAGTGTACGTCACACGTGGGTCTGTAGATCTACGGTCTATGGATCTATCTATAGACCGCTCGTCTGGGCACGCGGATATGACCCACCGGTCTGCACTGTGTACTGTGTCATACTGGGTGTACTGGGTCAATGATTACAGACAGTGAGCAGATAGCCACGTTTGCAATGCAACCTCAATGTCGACAGGAGTTTGCGGAAAGACTTAAAGCCTCGGACCGCCGAGGTTTCACCGCCGAAAGATTAGAGAGCGTTCCGTCATGCATGGATTCACGCTGCGTTCCATTTACCTCGGAAGTCGGAAGTCGGAGCTGGGAATGACGCCACAGCCCAAGTTGACCGCGTTCCAGTTACAACAAGTGAGAAAACCAAGACGGACGCCTTCGGGAAAACTTTTGTTGTGCTTGGGTTTGCTCGAGCCAGGTCTGCCATTGTTAGCAATACCAGTTGATCACATGTTACGCGGCATTTTGCACATACAAACACCGCAGCGTCCACGGATAGAAGCTGGACAGTACTGTGGGTATGACTGATTTAATGAGACTGAAATAGACGGAAATAGACGGTATATTACTACAGCTTGTTGTGAGATTCTTCCGACTTTCCGAGTCGGACATCTGATTTCAGGGGGGGGGCGTTCCACTTGCAATTTCCCACTGGGGACTCGGAAATTCCCACTTCCGAGTACAACCGCAACGCAGCATGAGATTTCCTCACAGACTCCCGTCATCCCATCACGCCGAGCGGCTCACCCGTAACACATTAACACGGACGAACAACACATTAGCAAGGGCTGTGTCAAAAAAAAAACCTAACAAATAATATTTGTAATATTGGCTTCCATTGACTCACCTTTGAAAAATGTATTATTCAAAAAGTTTTAAGAAGTTTCATTGTCACATACTCATACAGGATATGCAGTGAAATGAAAATGTTAGGAAAATTGTACGTTATGAATGTAATATTAAGCATTATTTCTTCTGACCTTTTAAAGAAACCATATTTCAGGGCCTGTGAATATTCCCCCAAAGTAATAGCTTCAGCTGACAGAGACCCGCGGGGGCCTGCAGTGTGATGTGATAGATTCCTGGGTCGGATTCAGGGCTGCTCAGGCATACCAGCCATTCTGCAGCTGCTTCGGGGAAACACAGACCTCCGTGAACCCTCTGCAAGAAACAGTGGACGCCTTCCACGCTCTCTCTTCCATATTGATCTCTTTGTGTATTACTCTCTGAGTAAATAATTATTGTGTACTTAAATGGTAAATGGATTGCATTTGTATCGCACTTTTATCCAAATCGCTTTACAGTATTGCCTCACATTCATCCATTCATACACCGACTGCGGTGTCGACCGTGCAAGGTAACAACCAACACGTCAGGAGCAGGTAGGGTTAGGTGGTGTCTTCCTCAGGGACACCTCAACAAGGGATCAAGGGATCGAACCAGCAACCTTCCCGTTGCCAGACAACCGCTCTTATTACCTCCTGAGCTACTGTTGATATTGTCCGGTCGGCAGAGAGAGTCGCACGGTGACTATTGGATATTAATAACCTCAAGAGAATTCCCAATTGTACCATCGCGCAGAACGCTGTGCCTTGCCGCCACCGAACAGCAGGCCAAGCCAGACAAACCACCCTGGCCAGCCGACCACGCCCTCGTATATTCCTGGATGTTACCGAGGCAGATATATCCCAGGCTTCCTCGCTCAACCTCGTGACGGCAATTGTCTCTCTCTCTGCCATTTAAAACTTTTTAGATCACTCTCCCGCCCACTGATTACCCCCCCCCCCCCCCGCGATCCCTGTTCTGTCTGCCTGTCTGTGTGTGTCTGTCCCGCTGTCTGTCCACACCCCGAGTCTCTGTTTTTAGCCACCAGCTTGCCTTGATCACCCGCCTCCAGTGACGCCAGTGCTTTTCATTAAATCAGAATTAGGAATCGCCATTAGCATGTCTGCCGTCACCACTGATAGGGTGGCTCTGCGTGTGTGTGTGTGTGTGTGCGCGTGTGTATGTGTGTGTGCGTGTGTGTGTGTGTGTGTGTGTGTGTGTGTGTGTGTGTGTGTGTGTGTGGGAGGTGGGGGGGGGTCCTTGTGATTAAGATGCATGTTGTGTGAAATGTCTCTGCAGGGCTTATGTCACTGAGCTCCAGTTGGCTGCTGCTTCCGGCCCCCAGGGGACTATGATTGCAGATGTTGAGGTGTGTGTGTGTGTGTGTGTGTGCGTGTGTGTCTGGTGTGTGTGCATGTTCGTGTGTTCGTGTGTGTGTGTGTTCGGGGGGGGGGGGGGGGTCGCTAGTCATTGATTAGTGTTCAGTGGGTTTTTTTCGTACTGCTATTTCAATTCCATTTGACAAATGGACTTCAAGTGGTCTGTTAGTGTGCTGAACACATTTATCTCTCTCTCTCTCTCCCCCCCTCTCTCTCTCTCTCTCTCTCTCTCTCTCTTTTTTCTCTCTTTCTCTGTCCTCTGTTCTCACCCACAAAACCATTCCTGGGTTCGGATTCAGGGCTGCTCAGGCATACCAGCCATTCTGCAGCTGCTTCGGGGAAACACAGACCTCCGTGAACCCTCGGCAAGAAACAGTGGATGCCTTCCACGCTCTGTCTTCCATATTGATCTCTTTGTGTATTACTCTCTGAGTAAATAATTATTGTGTACTTAAATGGTAAATGGATTGCATTTGTGTCGCGCTTTTATCCAAATCACTTTACAGTATTGCCTCACATTCACCCATTCATACACCGACGGCGGTGTCGACCGTGCAAGATAACAACCAACACGTCAGGAGCAGTTAGGGTTAGGTGGTGTCTTGCTCAGGGACACCTCCACACTTAGCTCAGCGGAGGAGCCCGGGGATCGAAACCAGCAACCTTCCCGTTGCCAGACAACCGCTCTTATTACCTCCTGAGCTACTGTTGATATTGTCCGGTCGGCAGAGAGAGTCGCACGGTGACTATTGGATATTAATAACCTCAAGAGAATTCCCAATTGTACCATCGCGCAGAACGCTGTGCCTTGCCGCCACCGAACAGCAGGCCAAGCCAGACAAACCACCCTGGCCAGCCGACCACGCCCTCGTATATTCCTGGATGTTACCGAGGCAGATATATCCCAGGCTTCCTCGCTCAACCTCGTGACGGCAATTGTCTCTCTCTCTGCCATTTAAAACTTTTTAGATCACTCTCCCGCCCACTGATTACCCCCCCCCCCCCCCCCGATCCCTGTCTGTCTGCCTGTCTGTGTGTCTGTCCCGCTGTCTGTCCACACCCACGAGTCTCTGTTTTTAGCCACCAGCTTGCCTTGATCACCCGCCTCCAGTGACGCCAGTGCTTTTCATTAAATCAGAATTAGGAATCGCCATTAGCATGTCTGCCGTCACCACTGATAGGGTGGCTCTGCGTGTGTGTGTGTGTGTGTGTGTGTGTGTGTGTCTGTGTGTGTGTGTGTGTTCTCACCAAAAACCATTCATGTGTGCATGTGTGGGTGTGTGTGTGTGTGTGTGTGTCTGTGTGTCTGTGTGTGTGTGTGCGCGTATATTTATGCATATTTCCGCAGATGACAAATGTAGACGGTATTCACGGTGACATCCGAAGGCTTAAGGAAACACCCAAGGGTGGCACCCATACAACCTTACAACCGCCCATGAAACCAAGCAACAACTACAATGGCATGGTACTATTTTTAGCTCCCGCCGCGGTATATTGGCGTGTCTGCATGGGTGTGTGTGTGTGTGGTCGGACACGTGTGCGTGTGTGTGTTGTGACATAATTTAGAACGAGTTTCCCATACCATTCATTTGTGTACAGACACTGGTGCTGTGTGTGTGTGTGTGTGTGTCTGTGGCTGTGGTTGCCTCGCCAACAGGCATTGTTTTATCAATTCCACAAACGCCTGCCTTTTACAAACAAATCCAACAAAGACGATATATATATATATATACATATATACAGTATATAAAGATAAATAGTTTCATAAACTATGTTATACTTTATAGGGGTGGATCGAAAAGAAAAATCAATACACTGAATATCGCAATTTTCTTTTCCCCAATGTGTTATCGATTGATGAAAAAACAATCACATCACGATTACATTGCAATATACATTATATATTGAATTGTGACACTTGTATTGTGGTGTATAGTAAACTAATTGCATTTATATAAGCGCTTTACAGTTGCCTCACCATCCATTCATACACCGACGTCAGGAGCAGTCAGGGTCAGGTGGCGTCTCGCTCAGGAACACCTCGACACGCAGAGCACGGGGATGGAACCAGCAACCTTCCCGTTTGCCCGACAACCGCTCTGATTACCTCCTGAGCTAATGCAAGTACCGCCGGACTCTTGCCGAGACCCTGCATAGTATTACAGTATAGTATTATAGAGGGGTTAGTGACCAGTCTGTCTGTGTGTGTGTCCGTGTGTGTGTCCGTGTCTGTGTGTGTCTGCTCATGTGTGTGTGTGTGTGTGTGTGTGTGTGTGTGTGTGTGTGTTGTGTGTGTGTGTGTGTGTGTGGGAGGTGGGGGGGGGTCCCTTGTGATTAAGATGCATGTTGTGTGAAATGTCTCTGCAGGGTCTTATGTTCACTGAGCTCCAGTTGGCTGCTGCTTCCGGCCCCCAGGGGACTATGATTGCAGATGTTGAGGTGTGTGTGTGTGTGTGTGTGTGTGTGTGTGTGTCTGTGTGTGTGCATGTTCGTGTGTTCGTGTGTGTGTGTGTGTGGGGGGGGGGGGGGGGGGTCGCTAGTCATTGATTAGTGTTCAGTGGGTTTTTTTCGTACTGCTATTTCAATTCCATTTGACAAATGGACTTCAAGTGGTCTGTTAGTGTGCTGATGAGAGAACACATTTATCTCTCTCTCTCTCTCCCCCCCTCTCTCTCTCTCTCTCTCTCTCTCTCTCTTTTTCTCTCTCTTTCTGTCCTCTGTTCTCACCCACAAAACCATTCATGTGTGCATGTGTGTGTTGTGTGTGTGTGTGTCTGTGTGTCTGTGTGTGTGTGTGCGCGTATATTTATGCATATTTCCGCAGATGACAAATGTAGACGGTATTCACGGTGACATCCGAAGGCTTAAGGAAACACCCAAGGGTGGCACCCATACAACCTTACAACCGCCCATGAAACCAAGCAACAACTACAATGGCATGGTACTATTTTTAGCTCCCGCCGCGGTATATTGGCGTGTCTGCGAGGGTGTGTGTGTGTGTGGTCGGACACGTGTGCGTGTGTGTGTTGTGACATAATTTAGAACGAGTTTCCCATACCATTCATTTGTGTATAGGACACTGGTGCTGTGTGGTGTGTGTGTGTGGTGTGTGTCTGTGGCTGTGGTTGCCTCGCCAACAGGCATTGTTTTATCAATTCCACAAACGCCTGCCTTTTACAAACAAATCCAACAAAGGACTATATATATATATATATATATATATATATACAGTATATGAAGATAAATAGTTTCATAAACTATGTTATACTTTATAGGGGTGGATCGAAAGAAAAATCAATTACACTGAATATCGCAATTTTATTTTTCCCCAATGTGTTTATCGATTGATGAAAAACAATCACATCATGAAAGAATCGATGTTACATTGCAAATATACATTGAATTGTGACCCGTTGTATTGTGGGTGTTAGTAAAACAATTGCATTTATATAAGCGCTTTACCAGTTGCCTCACCAACCACCCAACAATCAGGAGCAGTCAGGGTCATGGCGGCGTCTCGCTCTAGCGGACACCTCGACACGCACAAGCACCGGGATGGAACCAGCAACCTTCCCGTTTGCCCGACAACCGCTCTGATTACCTCCTGAGCTAATGCAAGTACCGCCGGACTCTTGCCGAGACCCTGCATAGTATTACAGTATAGTATTATAGAGGGGTTAGTGACCAGCGCTGGTACTGCTCTACCCAGGGCATTGAACCGCAGTGCAGCCATGTAGAAATAATAATCACACATCCAGCTATAGATCTTTCCATCTCTCTCTCTATTTTTGCAGGCCTCAGTGTGAGCAGAGCATATAATATCATTAATTGAGTGGAGCTGTCTCATTGTGTGTGTGTGTGTGTGTGTGTGTGTGTGTGTGCGTGCGTGTGTGTGTGTGTGTGTGTGTGCGTGTGTGTGTCTGTGTGTGTGTGTTTGTTCTCATGAGTATATACACGTGTGTGTGTGTGTGTGTATGTGTGTGTGTACGTGTGTGTGCACGTGTGAGTGAGTGTGTGTGCGCGTGTGTGTGCGTATGTGTGTGTGCGCGTGTGTGTGAGTATGTGTGTGTGTGTGTGTGTGAGTATGAGTGTGTGTGCGCGTGTGTGTATGTGTATGTGTGTGTGCGCGTGTGTGTGCGTGTGTGTGTGTGTGTGCGTGTGTGTGTGTGAGTATGTGTGTGTGTGCGTATGTGTGTGTGTGTGTGTGTGCGTGTGTGTGTGTGTGTGCGTATGTGTGTGTGAGTGAGTGTGTGTGCGCGCGTG
>PIJE02001051.1:0-15000 GCA_002895965.2 Coryphaenoides rupestris | reverse complement strand
TCTTGAGCACAGGCCTTTGTTTTATTTATTTATTTATTTTTAGAACCGTCAGTACCATACTCCACCGGTAGAGGGCGGTCTTCTGTCGTCCACGGCCACTCTGGGAAATTGGACACTTTTTTCCAGGGTTGCATAATATTAATAACGACAGCATCATGCATGCGGTTGCTTATGTCTAAAAACAACATGTTGGAAGCAACTTGCTAAAGTAAACAGTGTTTTATAGATACAGTGTAGATTAATACTACTTAGATACTTAGATTAGTAGGTTTAGTGTCAAGGCTTTAGTGTATAAGGCCTACAGACATATAACTCTGCCTAATTAAATAGGCAGACTATCATGTTAATGGCAGGTAAACAAGTCAGGTGTGCCAATGTCTCTCATAACATAATAATAATAATAATAATAATAATAATAATAATAATAATTATCGTTATTATTATTATAATATAGTGTCAGTTATGTGCTGGGCAACATTTTAATCTCTGAAAAAAGCAGTTTTAAGAACAAACTAGGAGTAGGCCTCCCCTACATTAATAGTAGGCAAATTATAGTGTTAATGTGCAGCCTACACTACTGTACTTTCATTGAATATCATTGAAGTGCGTGCTTTGTTTCATTCATATTTTGATCTCAATATAAGGGGTGTGGATGGGTGGGGGGGGGGGGGAATTTGAATATTAGTGGAGTTGTGTCCCCACCAATATTAAAATAGGGTTAGGGTGGGGGGGTCATTTTGAGGATATTTGAATATTAGTGGAGTTGTGTCCCCCCCAATAATTAAATATTGAGGGGTGTGGGGGGGCTATTTTGAGAATATCTGAATATTAGTGGAGTTGTGTACCCCCCAATTATTAAATATTGAGGGGGGTGGGGGGGTCATTTTGAGGATATTTTGAATATTAGGGGAGTTGTGTCCCCCCATATATTAAATATTGAGGGGGGTGGGGGGGTCATTTTGAGAATATTTGAATATTAGGGGAGTTGTGTACCCCCCAATTATTAAATATTGAGGGGGTGGGGGGGTCATTTTGAGGATATTTGAATATTAGGGGAGTTGTGTACCCCCCAATTATTAAATATTGAGGGGGGTGGGGGGGTCATTTTGAGGATATTTGAATATTAGGGGAGTTGTGTACCCCCCAATTATTAAATATTGAGGGGGGTGGGGGGGCCATTTTGAGGATATTTGAATATTAGTGGAGTTGTGTACCCCCCAATTATTAAACATAATTAAATATAATTCATGAAATATAATGAAATATACAGTATATTATAAGTACGGCCTTGACACACAAAGACGCGCCGGACGCGGTGGAGTTAAGGGGGCGGGGCGACGCGCTATCTGGGGGGCGGGGCTGGGCGGGGCCAACTCAGTTGTGGGCGTGTCGTGGGTGCAATGCCCCTCCCACTCAGAACGAGAACGGAGGAAGAACAACAGCAGCGAGGGAAGGGAAGGGAAAGGAAGGAAAAAAAAGATGTGCGCTTCTTTGTGGACTATGAGCGCGTCGGGGGGGCGGACAAATAGACACGCGAAGAAGAAATTAATTAATTAATCAACCAATCAGGGCAGACGAGAGCAGCAACAAGACATGTGGACACTGAAACAACAACAACAACAACAACAACACTGTGCAATAAGTGCATTCTTTATTGCACTGCAGTGTGTCTCCTCTCCACCAGACCCATCTGATCTGCAAGCTGGTCTGCAGATCAGACCAGACCAGACCAGACCAGCTTGCTTTTGCTTGCTTTCTTGAAGGGTCTGGGGGGGTCTTCCTGGGAGTGTGAGTGTGTGTGTGTGTGTGTGTGTGTGTGTGGCATGTGGGTCAACACCGGACCAGTCGGCAGGTAGGCGCAACTCCTGCAGCTGCAAGGGTCCCTCTCTCTCTCTCTCTCTCTCTCTCTCCTCTCTCCTCTCTCTCTCTCTCTCTCTCTCTCATCTTAGTATATCATGATGTTGTTCTGCAGGTCTAATAATGCATGCAGGGCTATAGTGTGTGTAGTCTCTCTCTCTCTCTCTCTCTCTATATATATATATATGCTTTGCACCAGGTGTTGCACCAGATGTTGAGAATGACACCATTTGCAGATCAGCTGATAATGGTGTTTCTGGTAGTCAGGGGTGTCTTGTAAATTTGTGTGTGTGTGTGTGTGTGCGTACGTGCATGCGTGTGCGGGTGTGTGTGTGTGTACGTAACGTGCGGGTGTGTGTACGTGCATGCGTGTGCGGGTGTGTGTGTGTGTGTGTGTGCATGCGTGTGCGGGTGTGTGTGTGTACGTACGTGCGTGTGTGTGTGCGGGTGTGTGTGTGTACGTGCATGCGGGTGTGTGTATGTCTGTGTGTGTGCATGCGTGCGTGTGTGTGTCTGTGTGTGTACGTACGTGCGGGTGTGTGTGTACGTACGTGCGTGTGTGGTGTGTGTGCGGGTGCGGGTGTGTGTGTGTGTGTGCGCGCAACGGATGTGCTTGACGCGTTACGCAAGTCGCACAAGTGTGTGTGTGTGTGTGTGTGTTATTGTGATGGTGTTGTCTTTGTTCCTCTTATCTCTATCTTCTCTATCATCTCTATCATCTCTATCTCTATTCCAGACGGTGTGCCCCTACTGAATGGCTCGTCAGCCCAATGAATGAGTCAGGTGCTTATGAATGGGTGTGGAGCTGTGTGTGTGTGTGTGTGTGTGTGTGTGTGTGTGTGTGTGTGTGTGTTGTGTGTGTGTGTGTGTGTGTGTGCGTGTGTGTGAACTTGAATTTTTTGCATACTGATGAACTGATGGACTACTTTATGGCTTGATGCAATATTGCATGCAATGGCTCAGTGCATGCAATACACACGGGCACATGTACACACACACACACACGCGCACACGCACGCGCACACGCACACACACACACACACACACACACACACACACACACACACACACACACACACACACACACACACACACACACTCATTAACAAGGCTGTTGATCACATATCCAACACCTCCCCCCCCATCTTTAGTAGACTATATAAACTTGTTTTTCATCCCTGGCCTATATTGATTAGCAATTTGTTATGTACAGGTTGGTCCCTGTGTTACAATTAGGCTATCTGTGCATTTAAATGCCTTTTATTATTATTTATTATTAATTATTGTTGTTATTATCAATGATATTGACATTGCACCTGCCAATCTGGAATTATGCTATCATGAAGAGGTGAAACATTAATCCTGATATCGATATCAAATACCCATTCTTGGTGCAATAAAACCGATTCCAAGAGAATTGGTTGGAGGTGCCAGGGGTTTGGTTCTGAATGGACAGGAAGGGGTCTCTAAGATGAGAGATTCTAGAAGAAAAAAAATAGTATGTAAATGTATATATATGTAAGTAAATTATCTATCTGCTCTATCTGATGCTACACTGTGGCTGCCCTCTCACCAGGGGATGGGTAAAGCAGAGGACACAAGGAGAGGAACACAGCCGTCTCTTCTGTGCTGTTCTATTCCAGGCTTACACTGCCAATAGAACATTAATAAATGTGATGACATCAACACCCTGGGCTGAACAATTCGTCCAAATGTTAATGACATCGCAGTATGGCCGAGTGCAATATCCAAACCGCGGGAGCTGCGATTATGGGTAAAAGGTGTAAATGAACATTAATATTATAACACCATTATAACGCCATTGTACACGCAGAGATGTCCTGGCTTATACGTGTTTTCTCCTTATGTAAGAAAACACGTTTGTTTGGTACAGACCCTAACAAATGTCACGTCATGATAAAATTGCAATGACCCCCCAATTATTAAACATAATTAAATATAATTCATGAAATATAATGAAATATACAGTATATTATAAGTACGGCCTTGACACACAAAGACGCGCCGGACGCGGTGGAGTTAAGGGGGCGGGGCGACGCGCTATCTGGGGGGCGGGGCTGGGCGGGGCCAACTCAGTTGTGGGCGTGTCGTGGGTGCAATGCCCCTCCCACTCAGAACGAGAACGGAGGAAGAACAACAGCAGCGAGGGAAGGGAAGGGAAAGGAAGGAAAAAAAAGATGTGCGCTTCTTTGTGGACTATGAGCGCGCGGGGGGCGGAACAAATTAGACACGCGAAGAAAGAAATTAATTAATTAATCAACCAATCAGGGCAGACGAGAGCAGCAACAAGACATGTGGACACTGAAACAACAACAACAACAACAACAACACTGTGCAATAAGTGCATTCTTTATTGCACTGCAGTGTGTCTCCTCTCCACCAGACCCATCTGATCTGCAAGCTGGTCTGCAGATCAGACCAGACCAGACCAGACCAGCTTGCTTTTGCTTGCTTTCTTGAAGGGTCTGGGGGGGTCTTCCTGGGAGTGTGAGTGTGTGTGTGTGTGTGTGTGTGTGGCATGTGGGTCAACACCGGACCAGTCGGCAGGTAGGCGCAACTCCTGCAGCTGCAAGGGTCTCTCTCCGTCCCTCCCTCTCTCTCTCTCTCTCTCTCTCTCCTCTCTCTCTCTCTCTCTCTCTCTCTCTCTCTCTCTCTCTCTCTCTCTCTCTCTCTCTCATCTTAGTATATCATGATGTTGTTCTGCAGGTCTAATAATGCATGCAGGGCTATAGTGTGTGTAGTCTCTCTCTCTCTCTCTCTATATATATATATATGCTTTGCACCAGGTGTTGCACCAGATGTTGAGAATGACACCATTTGCAGATCAGCTGATAATGGTGTTTCTGGTAGTCAGGGGTGTCTTGTAATTTGTGTGTGTGTGTGTGTGTGCGGGTGTGTGTGCGTACGTGCATGCGTGTGCGGGTGTGTGTGTGTACGTACGTGCGGGTGTGTGTGTACGTGTGCATGCGTGCGTGTGTGTGTCTGTGTGTGTGTGCATGCGTGTGCGGGTGTGTGTGTGTGTGCATGCGTGTGCGGGTGTGTGTGTGTGCATGCGTGCGTGTGTGTGTGTGTGTGTGTGTGTGTGCATGTGTGTGTGTGCGGTGCGGGTGTGTGTGTGTGTCTGTGTATGCGCGCAACGGATGTGCTTGACGCGTTACGCAAGTCGCACAAGTGTGTGTGTGTGTGTGTGTGTTATTGTGATGGTGTTGTCTTTGTTCCTCTTATCTCTATCTTCTCTATCATCTCTATCATCTCTATCTCTATTCCAGACGGTGTGCCCCTACTGAATGGCTCGTCAGCCCAATGAATGAGTCAGGTGCTTATGAATGGGTGTGGAGCTGTGTGTGTGTGTGTGTGTGTGTGTGTGTGTGGTGTGTGTGTGTGTGTGTGTGTGTGCGTGTGTGAAACTTGAATTTTTTGCATACTGATGAACTGATGGACTACTTTATGGCTTGATGCAATATTGCATGCAATGGCTCAGTGCATGCATACACACACACACACACACACACACACACACACACCACACACACACTCATTAGCAAGGCTGTTGATCACATATCCAACACCCCCCCTCCCCCCCATCTTTAGTAGACTATATAAACTTGTTTTTCATCCCTGGCCTATATTGATTAGCAATTTGTTATGTACAGGTTGGTCCCTGTGTTACAATTAGGCTATCTGTGCATTTAAATGCCTTTTATTATTATTTATTATTAATTATTGTTGTTATTATCAATGATATTGACATTGCACCTGCCAATCTGGAATTATGCTATCATGAAGAGGTGAAACATTAATCCTGATATTGATATCAAATACCCATTCTTGGTGCAATAAAACCAATTCCAAGAGAATTGGTTGGAGGTGCCAGGGGTTTGGTTCTGAATGGACAGGAAGGGGTCTCTAAGATGAGAGATTCTAGAAGAAAAAAAATAGTATGTAAATGTGTAAATATGTAAGTAAATGATCTGTCTGATGCTACACTGTGGCTGCCCTCTCACCAGGGGATGGGTAAAGCAGAGGACACAAGGAGAGGAACACAGCCGTCTCTTCTGTGCTGTTCTATTCCAGGCTTACACTGCCAATAGAACATTAATAAATGTGATGACATCAACACCCTGGGCTGAACAATTCGTCCAAATGTTAATGACATCGCAGTATGGCCGAGTGCAATATCCAAACCGCGGGAGCTGCGATTATGGGTAAAAGGTGTAAATGAACATTAATATTATAACACCATTATAACGCCATTGTACACGCAGAGATGTCCTGGCTTATACGTGTTTTCTCCTTATGTAAGAAAACACGTTTGTTTGGTACAGACCCTAACAAATGTCACGTCATGATAAAATTGCAATGCATATGACCAATAGGCAACCTAGCAATTATGAAAGTTGTTTGATTAACCTTGCAACTATGAATGCTTGAAACCTGTACCAAAGCGATATATTGCTGTCTCCTTCAATAAATGTACTTATTGCAAGTCACTTTGGATCATAAAAGCGTCTGCCAAATGGCCCTAAATGTAAATGTAAATGTAAATGTAGTGACTCATATCGCAATATCTGTCCAAATAATCACAATATGATTTTTTTTTTGTCTCCACATCGTTCTGCCTGCGCTCTATCTGTATCTGAAGTTGAAGCTAACGCTCAGTGTATTATTAACAGCCCGGCTCTAGAGACGGCCCTGACCCGACAGACCCACATGGAACAGTTAGCCAGTATTAACACCACCAGCGTGTTGTGATCTAAGCCACCTGACCATAGCAGACACACTATTATGGGCATGTTTTTTTTCCACACCAGTGATTTCGAGGGCTTGGTGGTGGTTGGTGGTGGCTCTCTCTCTGTGTGTGTGTGTGTGTGTGTGTGTGTGTGTGTGTGTGTGTGTGTGTGTGTGTGTGTGTGTCTATCTATGTGTGTTTTCACTGTTCTGAGTCTAGTGGTGTTCAACATTATGTGATGCGCAGGCGAGCCCTATTCATATAAAGTTTATGATTCATCAGGATTCAAGATTCAACATTCAAGAAGATCACAAGCACATACACACAGGATATACATAACAGAACAATACAACGATCACAAATATCACAATTGAAGGGAAAGAATCCGAAGATCATCATCTTCTCAGATGGACCGTCATCTTAAAAACACATTTTTATACCGCCTATCGTGATGATCGAGGAACATTTAAGTGACTCATTATAAGGCCTTTGGTTAATTGTTAATGCCGTAACGGCCATCTTGGCCGACGACAACAACATGTGCGCGGTAGAGCGATCAAAACCTCAATAATAATGTAATAATACGCAAGATCAGCGGGGAGAGAGAGGTTTATAAGAATGGGATGAGTAGATAGCGAGTGAAATGGAGGATATTTTTGGACGCGCGCGCGGGGGGGAGGTGTACGGTCGGGCAGGCACGGTGGAATTGAGGACAGCTGTCTCTGTGTGTGTGTGTGGAGCTGAATGGTCGTCCATTGAAAAGAGAGAGAGAGAGAGAGAGACAGAGAGAGATAGAGAGACGAGTACGCTTTCCCCGGCAGAGTTTTTTCATTTGCGGATCAATAAATGGTAAATATATTGCATTTATCAAAGCCTCATATTCACCCATTCATACACCGACGGCGGTGTCGACCATGCAAGGTAACAACCAACACGTCAGGAGCAGTTAGGGTTAGGTGGTGTCTTGCTCACTTAGCTAGGCGGAGCACGGGGATCGAACCAGCAACCTTCCTGTTGCCGGACAACCGCTCTTAACTCCTGAGCTACTGCCGCCCATCAACTACCAACCGTATGCGGATCAATACATCAATACAGGCTACTGTATCTCTCTGCCTGCCTTTAGTCTGCATTGTTCATCGTTGAGATTGGTCCATGCATGCATGCGATGGTCCAACCTAACTTCACTACCAATGCAATTTTAAGCACGCACAAACAAACAGCAAGCCTCGCACACGCACGCACACACACACACACACACACACACCACACACACACACACAGACATGCAGACGCACAAACACGCTTTATTGGGTCAATGTAATGCCGAATTCACACGATTCGCACGATTTTAGCTTGCCTTTCTAGCCCCAGACAAGTTTTTGAAGTATGAATGTATGTATAGATAGACCCGATGCTGTGTGTGTGTGTGTGTGTGTGTGTGCACGTGTGTGTGTGTGTGTGTGTGTGTGTACGTGTGTCTGTGTGTGTGACAGTAGCAGCCAGAGGCGCAGCTGGCTCAGACTGGTTACATAACTTATCCGTCTGCAGCCTCGTCTTCCTGTGCGGCTGATGGCAAATTTCAGTTTCACACACACACACACACACACACACACACACACACACACACATGCACACACACACACACACACACACACACACACACAAACACACGCACGCACGTACAATCACAATGTATATTAATCAGGAAATTAATCTGGAAACATCTGTTTATTTAATGGCTTGCCTTGAAGAGGAGCAAGTTGTAATTGAAAACAGATATAGAACGCAACCCAGTATGAAATTGAACTGTGCACGTCTGACAAACCCGCAGGCTGAGAGACAATGGCCAATGGTGGGGGGAGGGTGGGGGGTGGGGGGTGGAGGGGGGGGAGAGACACTGAGTGAAGCGTGAGACAGACATCGTAGTATTGGAGCGGACCAGACGAGAGGCCAGAGGTCAGAGTCCGTGTGTCGTGCGGGGTTACGGGAGATGGGACCCGTGGGTCCTACGAGGAAACCAGACATGGTCGGCACCGCAAAACAATATGAACAAATAATTTCAAGCGTCAGGGACTTCAGAGTTATGGTTGAAGACCTGCCCTGCCCCCTCTGGCGCAAAGCAAAGCAATCCTGAGACACGCACACTGAGATACCCAAATTATGCATGAGACTCTGTGTCTGCGTCTGGATCCCCTGGACCATATTTCCCTGTGCCAGTCACACACACACACACTCATGCACACAGGCACACACACGCGCAACGCATGCATGTGCACACAGACACACACACACACACGCACACAAACACACACACTCATGCACACAGGCACACACACGCGCAACGCATGCATGTGCACACAGACACACACACACACACACACACAAACACACACACTCATGCACACAGGCACACACACGCGCAACGCATGCATGTGCACACAGACACACACACGCAAACACACACACTCATGCACACAGGAACACACACACGCACATGCAAATGTATGCACGTGCACACACACACACACACACACACACACTCATGCACACAGGCACACACACGCGCAACGCATGCATGTGCACACAGACACACACACACACACACACACAAACACACACACTCATGCACACAGGAACACACGCACGCACATGCAAATGTATGCACGTGCACACACACACACACACACTCATGCACACAGGCACACACACGCGCGCGCATGTACGTGCACACAGACACACACACACACAAACACACACACTCATGCACACAGGAACACACACACGCACATGCAAACGTATGCACGTGCACACACACACACACACACACTCATGCACACAGGCACACACATGTACATACACAGGCACACACACGCAGACACAGACGAACAGTTATGCACATACAGAGGCTTACCAGAGTCTTGTGGACTGGGTGTTTCAGCTCATGTTATAGCACACACACACACACACACACACACACACACACACACACACACACACGCACACAGTCACACACACACACACACACACACACACACACACACACGCACACAGACACACACACACACACATGCACACGTGAACAGGAAGAGTGTGTTATCATCACAGCCTGTCTGCTTTGTGTGTTCCCTGTGTGTGTGTGTGTGTGTGTGTGTTTTGTAATATGCATGCATGTGTATGCGCTGCAGACGTCGGTGTGTGTGTGTTGTTAGTGTGCTTGTGAACTTGTTAACTTGTTGTCACACACATAGACAGGATATGCAGTGAAATTGAAGTAAAAAGTGGCACTGCCCAGTGGAATGTGTAACAGTGCAAATATCGCAAATATCACAATGGAAGGGGAAGAATCAGAATATCCGCACTATTTACAGCAAAAGGAGAAGCTTTTGTTTTTATTTCGGGAATAAAAAAATAAAATATGAGCAGAGGGGAAGCAAACAGCCATATAAACAGCAAGCAGATAGGCAAATATACAGTTATGTGCATGGAAGTGGGCAGTGGGAGGGCCCTAGTGAGGTCAGAGTTCACGGTCCTGATGGCCTGCGGAAAGAAACTCTGTGGGAGTCTCGCCGTTCTGCTCTCTGTTATGTAGGCTAAACGGGCTTTACAGTATTGCCTCACGTTCACCCATTCATACACCGACGGCGGTGTCGACCATGCAAGGTAACAACCAACACGTCAGGAGCAGTTAGGGTGTTAGGTGGCGTCTTGCTCAGGGACACCTCGACGCTAGGGTGGAGCCCGGCGATCGAACCAGCAACCTTCCTGTTTGCCAGACAACCGCCGGAGCTCTTACCTCCTGAGCTACTCCCGCTACTGTTATGTAGGCTAAGCTTGTGCGAGTGCGTATAATGTGCGCGTTGTGTAAGAGACGCAGGGCAGGGCCGCCACCACCACCTGACCCACCAGCAGACCGCATGGCCTGTAGCCTGGGGGAGGTGGACCCAGAGAGCCCAAGTCGGCTGCTCTCTCACTGGGAGCCTCCGTGACCCCCGATGACCCCCCCCTGAGAAAGTGTTCAAACATCTCACTCTGCTCTGTCCCTTACGTCACCGACCGGCCCACCATGACTCATTGATGGGCCCTGAGCTAATCAACACACACATATACATACAGTACATGCACGTACACACACACACACACACACACGTACATGTAAACGTACACCGTCGTGCACACGCACACACACACACACACACACACACACACACACACACACACACACACACACACACACACACACATGTAGGCTACACGTACACACAATCGTGCACACACACACACACACACACGTACACACACACGTACAAACACACAACACACACACACACACACACACACACACACACACACACACACACACACACACACTCGTGCATGGCAGCACACATGCACACTCGCTCACACACGCCGGTGAACTTATGTCGGTCAATGATACGGGATATCTCCCTGACCTTCCACTGCACTCTCTCCCGCTCTCTCTCCCTCTCTCTCCCCCTCTCTCCCTCTCTCTCTCTCTCTCTTTGTGTCTCTCTCTCGTGTCTCTGATTGAGAAGCATGCTGCTGCTGCTGCTGCTGCTGACTGTAGGGAAGACGTCAGCAGGAAAAAGTCCACAGTGATTTCCCCCGAGTATGTTCAGTTACTGCCTGTACTCGCTCTGTTGATCCCAACAGCACAACCATCTCCGACCAGGCAGGACGCTGCCTGTGTTCTCTGTCTCTCTCTTCTCTCTCCTCTCTCTCTCTCTCCCCCCCTCTCTCTCTCCTCTCTCTCTCTCTCCTCTCTCTCTCTCTCTCTCTCCTCTCTGTCTCTCTCTCATTATCTCTCTCCCTCCCTCTCTCTCTCTCTCTCTCTCCTATCATTGCGTTATCTCTCTGTGTCTCTATCATCCCTCTCTCTGTATTATGTTCTGTTTGTCTAAGTAAGACACAAGGTTGGGTCCGTGTGTCCACCACCACCACCCTGGTTCTCCTGTCTCTCCCTCTGTCTGTCTGTCTGTCTGTCTGTCTGTCTGGGGGGGGGTTGGCTCCATCACCCCTCGCTCCCCCGCCCCCCCCTCGCCTCCACCGTTCAGTTCCTCTGCTACAGCCGCAGTCTTCTTGAGCAACCCATCCGCTGGGTGGATCTCCGTTAGATAACGGCTATGCAAATGTGGTAACATTTACCTTTATGGCCCCTTTCCTATTGACTCTGTTCTCTCTGTTGTAGCTGACTGACACACAGCATCGTGTGTGTGTGTGTGTGTATGGGCGTACATCGTCCCTGCTGGAGATGCCATTGCAGGGGTAGACGGGTTGGTGACAGGCGGTGGCGGTGGTGGCTGGTGGTGTGTGGATACATCTAGCGGGACTCATAACTTTATACACACACACACACACACACAGAGGCCAGATCAGCTCCACCTCCACGTAGAACACACTGACGGAGCAGAAGAACACAAGAGCTCCCTCTCATTGGCGGTCGGCAAAGGGCTCGGATAACCCAAGGTAGGCCCGGGCCCACCGGTTTTTCTCCGAAGGCCCTCTGTCTCTTTAAGAGGAGCGTGTAGGCGCCGAATGTGTCGAGGGCTGTGTTTTTTGGGTCCGCGGTTTAAAGTACCGGTACCTGTGAAAAGTCTTCACGAGTGGACGGATTCCACGGGGTGGTTTTCTGTTCAATGAATAGATGCCATTTATAGACAAGCCGCCGCGCCGCCGTCTGAACGAGCAGGCACATCAATGGAATAACAAACCGCAGCCTTTATGAATGTTTCAGTGGCGCTATTTATGGGGCGATTTCGGCGCTGAGTACAGTTGGCCAGAGAGAGAGAGAGAGAGAGAGAGAGAGAGAGAGAGAGAGAGAGAGAGAGAGCTGCCGGATTGGTTTGACAGTTTGGTAGTTTTAATGGTAGAAGGCTGTTCTACCCCCCCCGGTTATATTACGGTCCTTTGGGGGTCTTTGCCACGTCCTTCATTCTTGAAGAGCGTGATAGGAACTGGATGAAAGCGGGTCTCACCGTTGTCTACTATGAGTCCATGAATGTATTCAATAATTCATTCAGTCACACATGCGTTTGTGAGTGACTCCTTTTTTTCACGTTTTTTATTCAGCGGCCGCTCAACGCACGGTTGCGGGGCTCCAGGGCAGAGATGGATTAAATCGATCGTCTGTGTGTGTGTGTGTGTGTGTGTGTGTGTGTGTGTGTGTGTGTGTGTGTGTGTGTGTGTGTGTGTGTGTGTGTGTGTGTGTGGTGTGTGTGTGTGTGTGTGTGTGTGTGTGTGTGTGTGTGTGTGTGTGTGTGTGTGTGTGTGTGTGTGTGCATTACGTTAAAACCTTTAGCGTCTGTAGAGTATCTCGTCTTTGATTTTCTGTTGCTGCTGCAAGAGAGGCCAAGATCTGTTGTCTCTCTGCCCAAGTCGAGGCTTCATCATACCAGCCTTTTGTTTATTTATCTCATTCACTGGGAGGGTGATTCTATCTTCTCTCCCTCTCTTCCTCTCTCTCTCTCTCTCTCTCTCTCTCTCTCGCTCTCTCTCTCTCTCTCCCTCTCTCTTTTCCTCTGCCTCTATCTCTCCCTCTCTCCCTCTCCTCTCTCCCCTTCCTCTATCTCTTGCTCTGTCTCTCTTGCTCACTCTCTCTCTCTCGCTCTCTCCCTCGCTCTCTCTCCCTCTCTCTTTTCCTCTCCCACTAACTCTCCATCTCTCTCTCTCTCTCCCTCTCTATTCTCTCTGCCTCTCTCTCTCTCTCTCTCTCTCTCTCTCTCTCTCTCTCTCTCTCTCTCTCTCTCTCTCTCTCCTCTCACCCAGTCTCTCTTCTCCTCTCTACTCTCTCTCTCTCTCTCTCTCTCTCTCTCTCTCTCTCTCTCTCTCTCTCTCTCTCTCTCTCTCTCTCTGTACGCCTCTCTTGCTGGGGCCCGGTACATAAATAGCACTGGTTCTGTCTCCCCATTGCTCCGTCTGCTGTGTGGAGGAGTTTTGGCAGCCGCCCGGGTACACTGGTCAGTACAGCCACGGGGTGATTTGAGCCTTGGCAAAAACCGGCCGTGCCCAGGCCTTGGCTGACCCCCCCCCCACGCGCGGGTTCGAGAGACTCTCGCCGACATTACGCCAATTCAGCCAGTATAAGCTCCACTAAACTGTACGAATCAGCCATCTCAATATGGGGCTCGTATATTGTGACGCCACATCGTAATGACCACCATTTTGGGAGCATAAGGAGCATTGGAGTGTTAGTTATTGCGTTGGTATCTTTTTCGTTTGGTAACACATCGCTGTTAAGTAATCACCGGTATTTGTCATTATGTGAGGAGACATTGTTGTGTTTGAAATTGCCACAGCGTTTCCTCATTAGCCTCGGTTGTGGTGTATTTCCATTCGTTTAGGATTTTACAGTCGTAGGCTGCAATTTTTCCTCTCAATCTGGCAACATATTGATGCATTCACGATGCCTTCTGAAGTGCAATCCCCATTATTATTGTTTTATTGACCCTTCAGCATTATCACAGGTTCATGAAGACACTTTTAAGTCTTAATCACTGGTTTTTATTCAATTTCTATCCTTTAGTTTTCATGTTTTATTACGTTTTAATTAATGTTATTAATTTGACTGATTTCTAAATATCGAAATGTATTATCGTTGTGATTTTTAGTCTTGCAAAATTCTATTAATTGTTGTCTATTCTTAAAATCCGCTGTCAATATTACGTAGATTTTCTCTGGCGGAATCAAATATCACCCGAATTTCACTGAATTTGAATGTGTGTGTGTGTGTGTCTCTCTGTCTCTCTGCGCAGGGCCCTTTCCATGGATATAGACACTGACTATGAGCGGCCCAATGTGGAGACCATTAAGTGTGTGGTGGTGGGCGACAACGCGGTGGGCAAGACGAGGCTCATCTGCGCGCGAGCCTGCAACGCCACGCTCACACAGTACCAGCTCCTCGCCACGCACGTGCCAACCGTCTGGGCCATCGACCAGTACCGCGTGTGCCAGGAGGTGGGCGCCGAGAGACACACACACACACACACACGCACACACACACGCACACACACACACGCACATGCACACACACACACACACACACACACATACACGTGCACACACACACACAATGAACAGCTATCATAATGTCGATATTGTTAGCATGCAGAATGGTAGCAGAGTGATAACATAATGATGGGTGTGTGTGTGTGTGTGTGTGTTTGTGTGTGTGTGTGTGTGTGTGTGCGTGTGTGTGTGACGGGTTGCAGGTGCTGGAGAGATCCCGGGATGTGGTGGACGAGGTGAGCGTGTCCCTGAGACTCTGGGACACCTTCGGAGATCATCACAAAGACAGGAGGTTTGCGTATGGCAGGTAAGCACGCACACACACACACACACACGCACATACACACACACACACACACACACACACACAC
>PIJE02001050.1:138254-180094 GCA_002895965.2 Coryphaenoides rupestris | reverse complement strand
TTCAAGTTTCTTAATCTTAGTTAAATCTCTAGCAGCAGCATTCTGGATGAGATGGAGCTGTCTAACTGCTTTTTTAGAAGGGACCTGTGAAACCAGTGCATGACAGTAAACTGAAAATGAAAGCATGGAAGAGTTTTTACAGGTCTTGTTTGGACATCAACCCTTTAATTCTTGCTATGTTTTTAAGATGATAGTAGGCTTATTTTGTAATGGTCTTTATGTGGCTATTAAAGTTTAGGTCAGAGTCCAAAACTACACCAAGATTTCGGACTTGGTTTTTTGTCTTCATTTGCGAGAGACTTGAGATTCAATATGAGCATTTGCTTTCTTCGTCTTTCGTCTTTTGGCACCAAAAATAAATAACTTCTGTTTGTCTTCGTTAGCTGTAGGAAATTGTGGCACATCCAGGCATTGATTTGCTCAATGCACTTGATGAGTGAATCAATCGGACTATAGTCACCTGTTGATAAGAAATTACATTTGAGCATAGTCTGCAACATAGTTGTGCGAGGCTAAAATTGTTGTTTTTCCAGAATTTGGAAAAAGTGGCAGCATATAGAGGTTGAAACAGAAGCGGCCCAAGAATGTATCCTTGGGGAACCCCACATGTAATTTTTGTTCGCTCAGATACGCAGTTACCAAGAGACACCAAATTATCTCTGTCTCTTAGGGATGACTTGAACCAGTGCAGTGCTGTGCCAGATAGTCCTACCCAATTTTCCAGCCTGTCAATCAAAATGCTATGACCCACTGTATCAAATGCAGCACTGAGATCTAACAATACTAGAACTGAGATCCTTCGACAAAGAGCTGACTCCAGACTGAAAAATTTCCAAATATTGCTTGACGCCAGAAATGTGTTGAGTTGTTGGAAAACAACTTTGATGATTTTACTGAGAAACAATAGTTTGCATATAGGCCTGTAATTACTAATTACTGCGACTTAATTACTGCAGTTTTCAAGGCTTGTGGGATTTCACCTGCTATAAGGTAACTGTTGACTATCTGTAGTGTATTGAAAACTTAAAGAAGCTTGTCAGCAGAGCATCAAGTCTACAGGTAGAGGCTTATCAACTGCTGCACAACCTCCTCAAGGGTTTCATGCTCAATTTGAATGAATTGAGTCATGCAGGCCAGCATTGTAATTTGTACAGTTGATACATAAGGCTTGTTAGTTGTGGAAGTACCGACATGTTGTCTAATTTTGTGGATCTTGTTAGTAAAAGAAGGAGAGGCAAAATCATTACATGAGTTAGTGAAAAGGAGTTCTGGAGCTGCCGACACCTGGGGGTAGGTCAACCTATCAAAAGTGGTCTTTATCTATTTGTTGATGAGGATAGAAAAAAGGAAAGGGCTTTTTTCTGGCTTTTTTCAATTCCAGATTGTACATAGAAAGTCTCTCTTTGTAGATGTCATTGTGGATCTGGGATTTAGTTTTTCTCCATCAGCGTTCAGCTTTCCCATATTCTGTTTTTTGATGCTTTACTGATGCAGAATTCCTCTATGGTGCTTTTTTCGTTCCAGAGATAGTTTTAACCTTAGTGGGTGCAATTGCATCAATAATATGTGTCATTTTAGAGCTGAAACTCTCCGCAAGATCATTGGCTGGCTAAAGTAAGTTCAGAGATCCTAGAGATTTCCTCCATAAATATAGTTATCGATAACATAGAACTGCGCTCCCACTTTTATTGGCAGTGAATCGGTATTGTTTGCATACTGATGTGACAATTCTGGGGGCAAAGTATTATGGGTGGGAAATGATTGTGTGTGTGTGTTATTAAGTGTTATTAAGAGTTACGTGACTGACCAACTTGACCATGACCCAGACAGACCGAGCCAGCCATGGCCTCGGGGGGAAGGCCATCATGTGGGTGAGTGAGTCATTGATGCAAATGCCATTTTTTGAACCCCCCTCCCCCAACACTTTTTATCAGTACCGGCTTTCAGGGGAAAAGGTGCATGAGTTGGTTTTATGGCAACTTGAGCTTTGTGTGGGAGAGGAGTGGCTGGGCATTGCAGATGACTGAGTATATAACCCCCCCCAATATTTTTTATCACCAGCCGTGACTGGTAACCAGACTAGAGAAACTTTAGGTTATAGTGGTGTGAAGTCACTGAGAACATTCTTTCCCTGAGTCATTCATCCACCATAGGTAGCGTATCGGAAACACACGTTACATTTACATTTACATTATATGTCTTTGATAGACTCAAGTTCAATACCGGCTTTCAGGGGAAAAGGTGCATGAGGGTTTTAGGGCAACTTGAGCTTTGTGTGGGAGAGGAGTGGCTGGGCATTGCAGATGTCCCCCCCCCCCCCAACATTTTATATCACCAGCCGCCACTGGTAACCAGACTAAAGAATGGAAACGAAAATCATAATTTCACTGAAGATCTCAAAGTCTTTGTCTCAAAATCTTTGTCTTCTTTGTCTCTTTTCTTTCCTGTCAAAAGTAACCGTGGATACTATTCAAGCACTGTGCATAAGGACAAATTTGAGGCTTTGTGTGTGTGTGTGTGTGTCTGTGTGTGTGTCTGTGTGAGTTAGCTGTTGGACGTTTTAATCCATAAAACTGGCTGTGAAACAAAATAAGAGACCATCTTGGCTGAGCAAAGCGCATTTCTGTTATTTTGATAAATTACAATCGATTGTAAAATAAACCTGCTGTAAGATAAAACGTGTGTAAAATGTGTTGAATGTGGTCCATATCCAGAAATCATATTTGGATGAAATAGGAAATAATAAGTGGTGGTGGGTTTATAGATTTGACAGATATATACATTAGTGGTGGGACTCGATTAAATAAATGTATCTAATTAATTAGAGGCTTTGTAATTAATTAATCGCAAATAATCGCATTTTAATCGCATATCAATATTTGACACGAGAAGCAACATTTTTCAATTCAAATGGATTTTGGTATACGAGTGAATCAATGAATAGACATATACATACGTTTAAGCAGCTAAATCCTGTTTATTTTAGCTACACAGACCAACAGTTTAACATAAAGTGCCATCTCTACCATCTAAAATGGTAACAAAAAAAAAAAACGGTCAAACGCGGTCTCTTCCGGTCCGTCCATATTTGAGCCTACAATTCGTCCACTGAGAAACGTTCCGTGGTGTTTGGAGTGCAAAAATAAAGTGCGATTAAAATGCGTTAATTAGTTTTAACGCATTATTTTTTCTGTAATTAATTAATCGTAATTAACGCGTTAAAGTCCCGGCCCTAATATATATATATATATATATATATATATATATACAGTGTATATATATATATATATATATATATATATTTATTTGAGCCGTAATTCATGGTCGAGAATCTACAGAATCTTAATTAACCAAGGCCTTTGAGACTGTAAACGTGGAAAAAAAGTACTTAAGTAAACATAACTTTCCTACCTTTCCTTTCCCCTGAAAACTGCAATTGGCTCTTGTCTTGGGTCCAGCTTCAGTTACTGAGGGCTGGAGAACGACCAGACTCACTGGACTGGGCCCCAGACCTGACTTCAGGTTATAGTGGTGGGAAGTCACTGAGAACATTCTTTCCCTGAGTCATTCATCCGCTATATGTAGCATATCGGAAACACACGTTACATTTACATTTACATTATTTCTCTGATAGACTCAAGTTCAGTACCGGCTTTCAGGGGAAAAGGTACCCTGGAAATCCAGAGTTGCTGCCTCAAGCGAAGGAGTTCAAGTATCTCGGGGTCTTGTTCACGAGTGAGGGCAAAATGGAGCGGGAGATGGACAGACGGATTGGTGCAGCGTCTGCAGTGATGCGGGCGCTGTACCGGTCCGTTGTGGTGAAGAGGGAGCTGAGCCGGAAGGCGAAGCTTTCGATTTACTGGTCCATCTACGTTCCAACCCTCACCTATGGTCACGAGCTTTGGGTAGTGACCGAAAGAATGAGATCGCGGATACAAGCGGCCGAAATGAGTTTCCTCCGCAGGGTGGCTGGGCTCAGCCTTAGAGATAGGGTGAGGAGCTCAGACATCCGGAGGGAGCTCGGAGTAGAGCCGCTGCTCCTCCGCATCGAAAGGAGTCAGCTGAGGTGGTTCGGGCATCTGATTAGGATGCCCCCCGGGCGCCTCCCTTTGGAGGTTTTCCGGGCACGTCCAACTGGGAGGAGACCCCGGGGCAGACCCAGAACCCGCTGGAGAGATTATATATCTCGTCTGGCCTGGGAACGCCTCGGGATCCCCCAGGAGGAACTAGAGAGTGTGGCTGGGGAGAAGGAAGCCTGGGGGGCCCTGCTTAGCCGGCTGCCACCGCGACCCGGCCCCGGATAAGCGGACGCAAATGGATGGATGGATGGATGGAGTTCTCGCGAGAGCACAATTTGAATTTGCTCAGCGAGTCACTCTGGTAATCAGTAACATGCTCATTAGCAATTCCTGTTGTTCCGAACGTAAACCAATCACATCGGTGTATCTGATATAGGCGGGCCAGAAGCGGGCTAAACTGATGACGTCAGCGCTGCGACGGAATCAGTCCGGAATCAGTAAACATTGCAAGATGGCTATCGAAAATGTTGACTGAGTATCTGTACAAACCAACTATTCTCATATTCTGCTTGCAAAAACGGCAAAAGTCGTTTAGTGGCTCCATTTCCATTAGGCTACATTTACGTCTCTCTGTCAAACTATTCTCCAAAACAAACTCGTTTCCGTCTCTCTGGATACGTCACCCCGTGTATTCTTCTGATTGGTCGTAGTGTTAT
Organism: Coryphaenoides rupestris; assembly: GCA_002895965.2. Lineage (NCBI taxonomy): Eukaryota > Metazoa > Chordata > Actinopteri > Gadiformes > Macrouridae > Coryphaenoides > Coryphaenoides rupestris. Next base: position 175,359 of record PIJE02001050.1, on the reverse strand, counting down.
CCAATTGCGTGCAGTGATATTTTCAAATGCATGCTTGGTGCCGCCCCTCGAGTTGGGCCATTTTCATTACTCATTACCAGACCCTACAGCTTTCTAGGCTAGGGAAAAGGTGCATGAGTTGGTTTTATGGCAACTTGAGCTTTGTGTGGGAGAGGAGTTGCTGTGCATTGCAGATGGCTGAGTATATAACCCCCCCCCCCCCCCGTCCCTGCCTCCGACAGACAGACTATGGCGGGTACTCTTCTCTGGCTCCATGGCCGTGGCCTGGCTGGCTGTGAGCTTCCGCTTGTGACCAGCCGGTCACACCGGTCACATTGACAGGACCAGAAGACTCCTGGTCCAGCTGTATCTTCTCTCCAGCTCACAGCCCTTCCCCCCAGGAGAGGACCACAGGGCAGCCAACATGCCTGCTGCACAGAGGAACCAGGGATGTGGCGGGCAGGGGGGGTCCGAGTGATGCTGGCTCCTGCCCGAGCTCCCAGCCAAAGTCTTTGTTGTTGTCAGGGTGATTCAGAGACCGCTGACTGCCCCGGGGGGTGGGGGTGGTGTCAGCTGGACCCACAATATCTGGAGCAATTGGCTGAACATGAGGTTCCATGATGCACTGGGGCACGCTGCGTAGTTCAGATGCTTGACCGGAGCAGAACAAATTCAGAATTCAGACCCACTTACTTCTGAAATGAAAGCTTTCCCGATACTCTGAGCCCACCTGTGTCGTCCGTCATTCATATGTGTTGAAAAATCTCCCTGGCCCACGGTACGTTGCACGGACCAGGTAGTCTGCCTACTAGTCGAGACTATCTGCTTCCCCAAGAGCAGAGCATTTACACCAAATATAAATTAACTGTCCAAATTATTTACTACAAACTACAAATGATTCATTTTGTTATTCATGATTTATTTCTCCCTCTTTACTTTTTTTATTTAGCTTGATAGACAAATGTTGCTCATTGGTATAACAATTCCACTTTAAGCCTTATTACTGCATTATTACAGCTTCTAATATGTTGGTGGAGAAATAGATAAAAAATACCTGCTGGAACTTCTGTAATATCAAGGCTTAAAATAGCCTCACATAAAACATAATCACTATTCAAGGATAACTTGAATGCCAATTACTGTGGACTGTAATACGCCCAGTTACCCAGAGCAATATCACAGCAATTTATGAATCACCATTACTGAGTGCATTTTCCACCCAATAGGCCCGTCACGGGAGAAGCCAATTGTGCATTTAATTATTGCTATAATATGAACTCATGATTTAGACAAGGCTGAACACTTAATCCAATAACGGGGGCGTATGGTCTTTTTATGTGCGTGGCGCGTTGTTGACCGGCACAAGAGGAAAGCTTTTAGCATATTCACTGGGATATAAAGCACTCGAGTGCATGGTTAAAATTCACGGCTGTCTGTGGGATCGGCATGATGTGATGGTGCTGACGGGGCTGTGTCTGGCCGTGTTGACTTCTGGAGTGTACTTCAGGGAGCTCTCTTCATCTCTGCTTTCTGCGTGTGTGGATGTGTGTGTGTGTTGTCGTCCATGAGCAATAGGGCTTTTTTTGTTTAAAATGTTCATGTGCAGGACATTTATCTACTAGTACCAGCATCTTTCTATACTCTCCCACTTCAGAATGTGATGCACAATATCCCATTATTGATGGCATGCATCTTATTGTTTAATATAGAATTGTCTTCGGTTTAAAGGTTAATATTTTGCCTCCAGGGTAGAGAAAGAGATTTGGAAAAGGGTAGAGATGAGCGATGAACTATTGGAGTCTATTAGTTAGATGTAGAGTGGTGCTGCTGGTGCCAAGGAGGCCTTTGTGTGGGTGTGTGTGCCTCAGTAAATTATTATTATGTGCACATGTATGTGTGTGTGCACGTGTGCGTGCGCGTACTGAGTGCATTTAGGAAAATAACAGTGCTTGAGTGATGAGTGAGAGGCTGGTGTCTGCCCAGGGCCCAGGCACAGAGTGCTTTCATTCTGCCTTAAACACTGTCTAATCTCTCCCTAAATGGCATACATGGCTCCTGTTGTGGCAAGTGAAAAATTGAGTGTTATCGAGTGCGCGACTGTGTGGAAACAAGGGGACATCACGCTTATGAGGAGCAGAGGCCGCATTTGTTTCCAGTTTCTACATTTTGTTTGTGCTTTTCAGTTATTCAGCACTAAGCATGCAGTGTTTGTGTGTTAATTAAAAACAAGTGTTAAATTACAAACAAAAATAAAAACAATGATAAACAAAATGTAACTGATAACTTTTAAATAAATTTAAATGTTCAGTCTTTCTCCAGCTTCTGACCTTTAGTTAATTCATTTTAAGTTTTAATGAATAAAGTTAATTATAAAGAAAATTACATTTTGTGGTGTTTTCCAAAAGGTGTGCATTGCATCTTTGTGGCCTCTGTGTCATCTTCCCTGACCTTTATATCATACATTTGTATATTATACAACACTCACACGGTCATACAATTAAATTGTATTGTATGTTTGTAGCTTGTTATTTGCACAAGGTTACAGGATGCCAGAGATGGCTCTAATTGCTATTGGACAGGGGAGGTCACCCTTGAAGCCTAAAGGTTGATAAGGAACATTGTGCATCGCCACTGTCTCTGTGCTTGGCTTCTTACTATTAAGATTTTTATGTATGAGAAAGGTTCTCCCATCATTCTATGAACTTGTATCATCCACACTCTCGCGCAACACACACACAACACGCACGCACACCACACATCACATAATCCATCCATCATCATCTTCTTGCCCATCCTCACCCATCACCAGATGCACACACTTATGTTTCCCCCCACATTCCACTCATACCACGGCAGTCTGGTCCAGCTCCGGTCGCCGGGGTGAGGGACAGAGAGAGAGAGAGAGAGAGAGAGAGAGAGAGAGAGCGGGAGCAGGGATGGATGGCGGCGGAGAGCCGGGTAATTAGCTTACGGCTGACTCAGGCCACTCGCAGCTCTCGGTGTCAGGGCAGGGATGGAGGAGCACGGGAGGCACATCTCACTGGGTGTCATAAAGCCTTTGCCTTATGGGTGGTTTGTATAGCCGTGCCAGATTAAGTTCAAAGAAAGAACGGCCCCTCTTTTCCCCGCCGCGCACCTTCAATCCACCGCCGTTTTTGCTGGATGCCGTTGATCTATTGTTTGATACAATGCCCGCGCAGCGTAGCCATTTATCCCTGGTGTCAGCAGATATAGCCCAGCTAGGAAGGCGCTAGGAGGCGGAACGGGCTGGAAAAACATTACTAGGGGGGCAATTACACATTTCTAGGTTATAATATGTGGGGCAGGGCCATTCAAAGAACATTTTGTACCCTCATTTTGGCGTGCTCTGATGTCCCTGGTTGCCAGGGGATTCGGTGCTACAGAGAGAGACAGAGCGAGGCCGCTGTACGGGCAGAAAATCACCCTTAATCAATAGTGCTGCAATGGTTCTGAAATCAGTTTTCCGCAGAAGCTACTTCCAGTATTTATCTCCAGAGAGCGACTGTATTCCCGAAATGACAGCGCTGGTGTCTGGGAGAATAGCCCGCACACAAACAAAAGAAAACAAATGGGACAAAAATGGCAGAAGGCATATTTTTGCCCCTCCGATTTTCACTTCTATTATCGGGAGCTTCACATATAAATTATTTATTTTGTCAAATCTAGAAAATAGTCATGAAATAGACAGGGTCAAGACCTGCTGTAGTAAACTCTGCATTACATGTTGTGACAGCGCTGGCCAAAAATATGTTACATGAAAAAACACATTTTGCCAAGCAATGAATAAATAAATAAATAAATAAAAATAACACTAAGCCTTCATCTCCCTTTGGATTTGACATAAGGGTCAAAAAAGGAAAGAAAAAATAACATCAAGAGAGAAGGAACTGGTGAATTGCAGTGGTGCTTCTCTATGTTTCATGTCGTAGGTTCAGTAGGTTTAAGACATTTAATAAACACAGTTTAAAAAAACTCTACTGATAGCTACACTATATGACATTAAAAAAAAAATAACCATGTGCATGTATCATGAGCAACAAAACAGCAAGTATCCACAATAATTACTTTTATAATCATGTCAACCTCATAGCGGAGGTTGGAACTTCTGGCTTCCACTAAACTGTAGGACATGTTTCTGAGCTGCACTAACGAGTGGACCTGTTTATACCCCCAGCAGCGCCAGGGTGTCGTTACACAGATTCTGCAAGGTCTTCACAATGTCATAGTCCAGGCGGAGCCTCCCAGCTCTCCCGCGTCGCTCTGGAGTCTCGGCTGGTGGAGTATCTGTAGTTCCACTCGGACGCGGAGCACATGTCACTGTTCGTGTTCCGCGAGATCCACGACCAACCCTGCTGTCTTCTCCAGCCCCACAACCTGTAGATCTCTGAGGCCTTGTCCTCAGGGTTGAAGGCCAGGTCCTCGTAGCGTACAAGGAGGTAGCGGCCTCGCAGCCACACGGGCCTCTGCAGCCCCACCGCTGCCGAGGCCGCCATGTCCTTGCAGGTTACTGGTGATCTGATTCAAGTCCACGTACCGTGGCTGCCGCCTGGTGACGTTCCCATATGTTCCAGGCGCGGAACTGATCCTGAGAACGCCATCATCCGCGAGGCCAGGATGGCTCTGGGGTCGCGCACCAGGTGGATCACCTTCAGGTCCAGGCGAGGGTCCTCGACCAACGTGCGTAGGTCTCCAATCTTCGGGATGCGCAACCGTCTTGATCGCCACATGTCCCTTCGACCGACACGACGCAGAGGCCAGGGTGAGGTTCAACGACCCCCGCAGTTCTTGGGACACCACGATTCGTCGGGCAACCCATGGGCGCGTCGACTCGCCGCAGTCGGGCCACACGGGTGGTGTGCAGAGGGGCATGACTGGACTCCGTCGGAAGAAGGAGGCCGTGACGTGCTCCTGTGGCTCTGGACGGATGTAGGTCTCCATGAAGCAGAGTCGCAGGTGTAGAGGTTCAAAAGGAGGTTCCCTGTAAGCGCCTAGAAGAGCTCGACGATCCAGCGTCCGGCGCAGTCTGCTGCTGGTGTTTGTGAAGGCTTGTTGCAACATGGTAGAGGGGCTCGAACACATAGAAGACCCCGGGATGCTGGTTGAGGAGTTGACCAGTGAAGGAGGAGCCGCTGCGCCGTGGTCGCAAACAGGAGGATGTGTTTCTGGGGCGATTCCACCGGCAGCCAGGTGTCCTCACATATGGCTTTTCCACTTTGAGTCTAATACAGCAAGTACAAGTACAAAGTGAGTAATTTGTGTAACTTTTCTATTTAAGGTTTTAAGTTCTGGTAATGTTGGCATGGGAGACGGCATTGATCTAATTCAAAACTATTTCTCAATGAAACCTTAGACATTACATGGACCTTTGCTGATTGTTCTCTAACTTTTTCTGTTTGTCAAAATTGAAAATTGGTCAAGTGTCTTTCAATACACGCGAGTGCCATATTTGCCCAATGGACTTCAAACATATAGAAATTTGCTAATTATGTTGTTTGGGTGATTTGTATGGCGATTTTTATATTACAGTTTAAAAAACAGAAGTGGACTCCTAACCACTGGGGCCAACATTCAAACAATAGTATACCCACCTTTTGCTAGCAAATTGCATTTTTCTTTTCCGAGAGGGTGACAGAGCTTGGAGCGGGTGATCCCTTGGAGGCTCTCATTTTGCATTTGAGTCATCGAGTATATTTTCCATCATGATTTGGCCATCTTGCATAGTTTCCATGTTCCATAACGAAATTAAAATTATATATAATCTAAGGCAAAGCAGAGACGTGAAGATCGTAAAAGTAAAATATTGTCTGCCTAACACTTAATTTAGGCATGGAAAAAACAACCCGAGAGAGCTCAATACTGCTTAAATAATTTAGACGGTAAACCTGCATGAGGGTTGCTTGTCTGTTGGCGGTTACCTAGGGAATTATGAAATGGCAAATCTCTAAATATAACACTGATTGCTAATGTATATGTAATTACAACTGATGAGGAAATGATTGCAAAAGGGGTGTTATTTTTGTCCACAGACGCTCAGTGCCTGCAACACAGGGTATTCCTGTAGAAGCATCTTAATGGAGATAAATTGGAAGATAATAGGCAAATAAATCAAAGATTTACTAATTTACATCCTCCCTATTTGACAATGTAATGGGAATTCCCTGCTTAATGGTCTGTGATTTGATCTTCTCTGTGTCAGTCTATATGCAGCCTGACTCACCTCAACGATGCCATTTAGTTCATACATTTTCATCTATTCTTTCTGACTGCTAAAACATGTTTCCTCATTCCAAGTGGTGAACCTCACCCCATGAATTCTACAAAATACATTGCATTTTTAAAAAACATGTATACATATATATGGTATCGACGCCTTCATTCAAAGCATCTTATAACACTGGGTACACTGAACCCCCAACCCCCCTTACGCCATGCTCTCTGTCACTTACCTCTGGGCTGCCTGGTGTGACAGTTGAAGGGCCCCTGGCAAGGCTCGGGAGGGCGGCGTCCCTCAGGGTGCGGATGGCGGTGTACTGGACACCCAGGGGGTGCACACCAGCAGCAGCACGGTCTCCAGGAGCACTCCATCCTCCCCCCTCTCCCCCCGGCGCCACACTGGCACGCCAGACGGACAAACGGAGGACAGATGTTGGTTCGGGTACAGTAATGTTGAGCTCAGCCTCTCACCTTCTGGCCCCCTGGTCATTAAGGAGGCCCAGTTGCCCGAATGCCGAGTGAATCTTCGGGATGATAGTAGAACAGTGTACAGCTTCACTCTTTTTTTTCTAAGATATGCGCGACGCGCTCTTGCATTTGTCCTCTTTTAACACTTTGTCACTGTCATGTATTTTATTTAGGGATCGAAATATTTTATCATTTTATATCCACAGAGGCATGCGGTGAAACAGAGTCTGGGAACAATAGAGAGCAAAGAGCTCACGGTGTACAGCCAAAGGAAATGGTTTTGGCTGACCATGATTTCTTTTGTTATTTATATTTTGTATATTTTATAGTGAATAATTCATATTTGAACACATCAGATAAATACTAATATGTTGTACACTAATTATAATACAAATATTTGGCTGGAGCTCTCCAACCCAGTATACAGCCCTTTTTTATGTCAGGAAATATTTTATACACAATTATATTGCCATCATGTAGCTTCTACGTTTAACTAGGTAATTATATATTTTCACCCAAGGGGTAGTTTGTACTGAAATATACTACAGCTGACTCCATCTTCAGAGGAGAAGTTTCCTTATAGGGCGGCGTAATGGAGTCACCACCGCCTCTATCTATGCCACTTGGGCCTTAAAAGAGGTTGATTTTCCAAAATGGCTCGTCCATGTTATCCCTACACAGTGAAAAGATGGCGGGTAATCACATGACATCCCCAGGCATCACACCATCCCTCAAAATGGAACCATAGCCTGGCTATCATCATCAAAGCCAAAGGTAAGTATCCATTCATTTTCTCTGTCGCTCTGCCTCACTCCCTCCCTCTCCCACTCTCTCTCCCACTCTCTTTCTCTGTCTAGCTCTTACGCTCTCTCTCTCTCTCCCACAATCTCTCTCTCTCTCTCTGATGTTTATGTGTTATTGGCTGATTCATTTGACCTGTTTTTATGTTGCATCCGTCATAAAGGGTGCAAAACAAACCAAAGTCACTTTTGCTTTGAGTCATAACATAAGACAATGGAATGAGGAACAACAGTTTTGTTGTTCCTCATTCCTCAAGGAACAAATATACCAACGACTATACTAAGACACCAATCACAACCACTGTACTAAGACTCCAATCACAACAACCACACTAAGACACCAATCACAACCACCGCCCTAAGAGACCAATCACAACCACCATACTAAGACACCAATCACAACCACCATACTAAGACACCAATCACAACCACCGTACTAAGACACCAATCACAACCACCGTACTAAGACACCAATCACAACCACCATACTAAGACACCAATCACAACCTCCGTACTAGACGACAATCACAACCGCCGTACAAAAACACCAATCACAACCACTGGACATTATTGCCAGTCATCCACTAAGACACCAATCACGGGTCAAGGTGAAAAAGGAAGCACTTTGTTGTCTAGTGACACACACAATGCTAAGAGAGAGGGGAGAGTGTGAGTGTGAGAGAGCGAGAGAGAGAGAGCGGGGGGAGAGAGAGAGAGAGAGGGAGAGAGAGAGAGAGAGAGAGAGAGAGAGAGAGAGAGAGAGAGAGAGAGAGAGAGAGACCCAAGAAGACAGAAAACACAAGCATGGATGACTGCCAATAATAAGAAACTTTGGCTAAGCAGCTTATACATTCGACACTCCCGACAAATCAAATAAAAACCTATTAAATTGTCAAATTGCCTTTCGTTCCCCCCTCTCTCCCCTGGCTGGCCCTCCCCTAAGCCCTCCCACAACAGGCTGTGTGTGAGCCTCCCTGGTCACGGCCAAAGCTCCCCTGCGCCTCTTTGCCCGGCCCTCTTGGGCCCCCAGACAGATGACAAGTTTACGGATTAAAGCAACATGATTCACGAGTCTCCCTTTCCCTTGCTCCCAGTCGCTCATATTGTTTACAACATGATTCACGAGTCTCCCTTTCCCTTGGCCCCCCCCCACAGCTCTACACACACCCCCACTCTCTTCAACTCTTATCGTTTTTTGTGTACAAGCGTCAAAGTGAGCCATGTTTTGTTTTTGTATTACATCGCCTCATAACCGTAACAATGAAGGACGTGAGCGCCGCAGAGAAGACGTCAACAGATGTTACTCTTTGTGAATGCGGCGTGCAGAGTGTGTGTGTGCGTGCCGCCGCCCCCCCGCTGGGATGAAATATCTAAAAGCTAAAGTGATAGAGATAATGGTATTTGTGAGTGGGGACAGAGAGGGAAATTGCCTCTGTGGCAAATACAAGCAGAGTTTACGGCGGGAGGTAAGTGATGAGGATGGAGCCGCGGGGATGCAGGTGATCCAGGATCGTGACCACGCAAGATATGATTCTATTCAAGTGCTTGTCTGTGATTGAACTTCACTAAGCTGGATGAATATAATCAATATATATGCCTGTCTATATGTCTATCTCTCTCTCTCTCTCTCTCTCTCTCCCTCTCTCTCTACCTACCTACCTACTGTATCTACCTATCTATCTATAGATATATATATATATGTCTATATCTATCCATCTGTCTATCTATCTGTATATATGCCTGTCTGTCAGTCTGTCTATTCATCCATCCATCGACACACACGCACACACACACACACACACACACACACACACACACACACACACTACTTTCAGAAGAATATAAGGTGAAGAGGTTTGATGATGTGCTTTACATCGGTCTAATACAAATACAATGTTCTTCATGGATCATGAGCAGACAATAGCGCGCATAGTAAGACAGCTCTGAAGCAAACGCATTTCAGACACGCTCTGTACACCAAAAGTAAAACAAAACACAAATCATAACATAACAATAGCCAACTTAAAAAAAAAAAAAATATATATATATATATATATAATTCAGATTTGCTGCAATTTTGGATCCGAGCCCATTACAAGCGTCACCCAACTCCAGCAAAAGTACTTTTAGTTGTCCTATTGCACGTGGATCACAGTTCATACACAACGGATGAGGATGAGGCAACAGAGGAGAGAACCAAATTGGGCGCGAACCAGAAACAGAAACAGAAACAGAAACAGCGCGAGCACGACGTTCAGAGGCTTACCATCAACACACGAGGACAGACGAGGAGAAGTTCTCCGGCGGTCTTCACGTAATCACGTGTGTTTAGTTTTTCAAAGAATCGCTCCGAGCCCCCCTCCCCTCTCCCCCTCTCTCCCCCCCTCTCCCTCTCTCTCCCTCTCCCTCTCTCTCTCTCTCTCTCTCTCTCTGTCGACGCGGGAGCGAAATGAGCAGCACGCAGCACACAGCGCAGACAGAGGCGGGAAGCGCGAGGGCTGGAGGAGACGAGTGCGAGCGCGTGACCGCAACACCCCGACCCCCACCCCCCTCCCCCTCCCATGCATTACCCATGAAGCTTTGCTGCTACAGATTAGTGAGTAGACGCTTTTCACAGATCGTCAATAGCACGCTGAAATAATGGTGCGTTTCGGAAGTCAGAATTTCTGAGTTCAATGTTCGGAAGTTTCCGCGGGAACGCACACTGAAGTCGGGATTTCCAACTCGGAAAGTCGGACGAATCTCACAACCCTGACTTCGAAATACAAGATGTCCGCTCCACGCTCCGCGTCAGTGAAACCTGTATTATATACAGTTTTTTCGCACTTCTGTCCATTTGTGTCTCATAAAATCAGTCGTACACACAGTACTTTCCAACGACGGTGTATGTATGCGCAAAATTATGTTATTCAATTAAATTACATTTTATTCAATTCAATTCAATTTTATATGTGTGTAGCCCTTAATCACAAGACAGTCTCAAAGGGCTTTACAGGCCAGGTTATTATGGGCCAAAAGTGATTTATGACACCCCCCTAGCCCAAGCCCCCCTAAGGGCAAGAAACGACTCCCTTAATTAACAAGGAAGAAATCTCGAGGAGGAACCTCAGAGTGGGGGATCCCTCCTTCCAGGGATGGTTCGGAGTGCAATGGGTGTCATACGGGCATTTAAAAACAGGGGTAACAAAGCATGACAAATTATAAACGACAAAGTACAAATAGTAAATGAAATAGTAATATTATGATGGGGTGCTGGCTGGAGAGCAAGCTGGTAGCCGTCAGGTGGGGTGGCCAGGTATCCAGTCATGATCACAGCAGTACCCTAGATAGTGGAGACAACATGACGGTGAGATGGAGCACAGTAGGAACATACAAGTATCCTCAGACCTAGTACCCATCGGCAGCTAGGGTAGGCTAGTGCTAACAGTATTGATTTAGCTGTAATTAGAGCTGAGGGGCACTCCTAGCAGCCAAAGGCAAGGGTAAATAGGTGGGTTTTTAGTCTAGCCTTAAATATATCAGCAGAGTCAGCCTCCCTGATTACAGGTGGCAGACTGCTCCACAGATAGGGTGCTCGATAAGAGAACGCCCTGTTTCCTGCTGATTTTTTATTCACTTTTGGAATTGATAGAAGGCCAGCCCCTGAAGGCCAGAGCGGCTGAGAAGGACAATAGGGAACAATAAGGTCCTTCAGGTACGATGGTGCGGACCCATGCAGGATCTTGTAGGTAAGAAGTAGCACCTTAAAATCTGATCTGGCATTTATTGGGAGCCATTGGAGGGAAGTGAGAATAGGAGTAATGTGGTCAAACTTCCTAGTTCTCGTTAGAAGTCTAGCAGCAGCGTTCTGTACAAGCTGGAGGCTTTTTGTAGTAGAGCTCGGTAAGCCAGAGAACAGTGCATTACAGTAATCCAGTCTGGATGATATAAATGCATCGATGAGTGTCTCTGCGTCCACAGTGGATAGCATTGTTCTAATCTTGGCAATATTTATAAGATGAAAGAATGCAGTTCTGGTGATACTTTTGACATGCTGATCAAAAGAAAGCGTAGGATCAAGCAGAACACCAAGATTCTTGACGCAGGAGCTTTGGGCAATAGTGGATCCCTCAAGGCAGAGTGTGACGTCATAGTAATTTAATTGCAGCGAGGCAGGATTCAACCTTTTGGATCTGTTAGAGCTGGGGGGAGTCTTTTGATCCAATGGGAATGTAGATTTGGGTGTCGTCCGCATAGCAGTGAAAGCTAATGCCAAAGCTGCAAATAATATAGCCAAGGGGGAGCATGTAGATTGCAAAGAGCAGTGGACCAAGGACCGACCCTTGGGGAACACCAAAGCTTAGGTTGCAATGCTACGATTTTGAATCTTTGCAACAACACATTGTGTTCTGTCTGAGAGGTAGGATCTAAACCAGTGAAGAGCAGTGCCTTTAATGCCGACATAATGTTCAAGACGCTCAAGGAGGATGCAATGGTCAATTGTGTCAAAAGCGGTGCTGAGGTCAAGCAACACCATCAGAGAGCTTACATTGCTGTCCATGCTAAGGAGGAGATCGTTTACCACTCTGGTCACAGCGGTTTCAGTGGAGTATAGGCTCCTGAAACCAGACTGAAATGGTTCAAATAAGTTGTTTGCCGTCAGGTGATTGATGATTTGGCTAGCTACAATTCTTTCCAATACTTTAGAGAGGAAAGGAAGGTTAGAGATGGGCCGATAGCTGCTAAGAGCTTCGGGGTTGAGGCCAGGCTTCTTGAGTAGAGGTTTTACCACAGCACACTTAAAGCTAAAGGGAACTGAGCCTGTTGACAATGACAGGTTCATGATGTTGAGCATAGCCGTTCCAACCGTTGGGAAAAGTTCTTTAAGAACCTTGGTAGGGATGGGGTAGAGCAAACAGGTAGTCTGTTTAGATGCCTGTGTTAGCTTGTCAAGCTCATCCAACAAGATTGTGCTAAACTGCTGGAAAGTAGCTTCAGGGAGAATATATGGTGCTGCACCTGACGAATGTTCAGGATGAGTGATAAGAGACGCATCAATGTCTTTCCTAATTGATTCGATCTTGTGATCAAAGAACTCCAGGAAGTTCCTCGCTGAGAGGGAGGAGTCCAATTTGTGAGGTTGCTTTTGCGTCAGCTCTTTTACAGTGTCAAAGAGGAACTTCGGGTTGTTCTTGTTTAAGTTGATGACACTGGAGAAGTAGGCATTTCTGGAGTTGGTTAACACAGTTTTGTAGCTAAGCAGGCTGTCGTGCCATGCAAGGTAGAAGACTTCAAGTTTAGTCGAGCACCATTTGCACTCAAGTTTTCTGCAGTCGTGTTTGAGTGTGCGTGTGTCTTCGTTGAACCATGGTGCTGGTCTTTTTGCTTTCCGCTTTTTAACTACAAGAGGAGCAGCAAAGTCGATGGCTGTGGATAAAGCGGTGTTAAACTCATTGGTGAGACTATCCATTAAACCCCTGAAGTCAGCAAAATTAGCAAGTAACAGGGGTAACTTATCTGCCATGGCTGTGGTGTCAGGGGTGATACGACAGCAGCTATAGGTAGCCTGGCGGTCGTCCCTTGGGCAAGATACAACCACCTGGAAAGTGAGCAGACAGTGATCAGAGAGAGCTGATGTATAAGGAGAGACACATAAATCTGTAACTTAAAATCCACGAGTCAGGACAAGGTCCAATGTGTTTCCACCGGTGTGGGTAGGTAGCTGAACATGCTGTGTGAATCCAAATGTGTCTATAATGGACAGAAAAACTTTCGCAAGAGAGTCACATGGGTTATTCACATGGATGTTGAAATCCCCCATGAGCAGAACATTGTCAGAGTAGGTTGCAAGATCAGCCACAAACTCAGAGAACTCATCCACAAAGTTTGAATAAGGGCCTGGAGGGCGGTAGACTACAGCCAAGAAAAAGGAGTCTGCAATGCCATGATCTCTCTGCCTAATGCGAGCTGAGGAGCTAAAAGCAAGCACCTCAAAAGATGAAAACATGTAACTGCTCTTTGGTCTTAGGACCAGCTTCGAGCTAGAGATCTGCGCCACTCCACCACCTTTCCTAGATTCACGTGATAGTTGTGAGTTCACATAATTTGGTGGAGTAGCTTCATTTAGGGGCAGATAAACTTCTGGTTTTCCAGGTCTCACACAGGCCCAGGAAATCTATCCTATGCTCAACTATTAGATCCTGGACCAAGAGCACTTTAGTTGAAAGCGATCTGATATTCATAAATCCTATTTTGGCCTCCTCTGGTTTATTGTTAGAATCAGAGGGAGTTTGGTTACTGCTCAGCTCTGAGGAGGAGGAGATTGGGGAAATAACAATTACATTTTCACTGAGTGGCAGTTGCCTTCGCCTGCGGGCTTTACGCCTCGGGACAGTGCGGGGCAGTGACACAACACTAATGGCAGTAGGTAAACTATAAACCTCCAGTTGACAGACGCTGCTGTGGCCTGAGCTAGGAGGCGCCTCAGTGTCTGCATTACAAGCTACATCACCCACCCCAACTAGCTTAGTTAACCCACTCAGTGTTCTAGACTCTGCAACGCTGACTATTGTGTTGCTAGCAGGCTCGCTAATCACCTGCATCGCAGCGTGCTGTAGGTGGATCTGTCACGCCTGACTAAGGCAACTACATTTGCCGACAAAATTGAGGCACCTAACCCAGTGGGGTGAAGGCCGTCTCTCATCAGCACGCCAGGGCGGTCCCACATGGTGGGCCAGTTATCCAAAAAACCTAGGCCCTGCTCGAAACTATAGCTAGCCAGCCAACGGTTTAGGGACATTCATCTACTATACTGCTCATCATTACCCCTAACAGGTAGAGGGCCAGAGAGAATTAATCGATGCCGACACATCTTTCTTGCGAAGTCACACAGCCTAACTATGTTGCTTTTTGTGACTTCGGATTGTCTCATCCTAACATCGTTTGTGCCGACATGAATTACAATGTTGTTAAAGCTAGTGTCGGTGGTGGGTGCATTTAGTCTAACCCCGTCCTTACCGCATGCCAGCAACCTCAGATTAGCTTCTATGACGGGAGCCCTGGCACGTGGTAAGCAAATCACATTGGCTGGCATGTGTAATCTAACTTTGCGCATAATAGAGTCGCCTATGACTAGCGATTTCCCCCCCAAAAAAGACTTGTGAGGGGAGTTGCCTGCCTTGGCGAGTGGGGCTGCCGACAGGGAGCCCTGAGCTAAGCTAATGCTAATGCTAGCACTATGAGGCCGCCTGGCAGGCCCACTCTCTACTCTCTCAGTGTATCTGTCTTTTCTATGGACGCTGACTTTTCCTCCTCTAGCTGACAGATACGTTTCTCTAGGAGAGCTATCTTCTCTATGAGGGAAGCACAGGAACAAGAGCAACAGTCCATGCTTACCGTGTTTGTTGCAGAGAAGGCAGCTCCAACGTGATGATACAGTTATAATACAAGTCGCGATATAAACACAGCAACGATCAAGTTAATAATACACAGCGCTTAAGTAACTATCGGATTATATAAACAGTATAAGTGCTAGGATAAAGATAATATATCGTGGATGCAACCGCGTAGCCTAACCAAACAAACCAATCCGGTGATCCGGAAGCAGCGTCACCAGCGGAAACAGCGTCACCGGCGTCACAGCAGCAGCGTCTGAAACAGAGACTCAGAGAAAGCGTTAGGGGGCTGATATTCCATTTTATTTGTACAGCACAATACAGTCTCAAAGGGCTTTACAGGCCAGATTATTATGGGCCAAGTGATTTATGGACTGGTAAAACAAGGGGTCCATCTTGGTTTTCCGACTTGTTAACTGGAACACGGTCAACTCGGGTGTGACGTCATTCCCAGTTCCGACTTCTGACTTCCGAGATAAGTGGAATGCACCATAACTTCATGTTCCTGCCATTTTAACTTTAGGTCAGGTTTCTTTATGTCTTTCTCAGTCTGTATGTTTACTTGACTATTTGTGTCTATGCTGGTACACTGCCATATCTAAAACGAATGGACCCATAATTAGTGTTAAGAGGGGTCTATTTCAGGTGCGTATAAACGTTACCGGAAAACGTCTACTTATTGTGCTCCCCTTCAATAGCACACTAGATTCTACTGAATAATAATGATTCATGCTATATGGAATACAATTGACTGTATTTTTTGTTGTAAAATTACTTTTTGTTCAAAGATCACAGTCTACAGTCGATAATACAGTATAGTCGTTCCTGGCAGCACCATCACTGTCATCCCATGGTCATCCCCACCGCTAAGGTGTCATCTTTTTCGGGAAGGAGCCTATTATTAACTTCTCAAATTGGGCAACAACAATGGCATATGTCAGAAGACACACACACACACGCACAAACACACACACACTTGGCCTGTCGTGAGATTACAGTGATACGTTATTGTTTCTTTCATTCCCGTGTGGATGACCCGTCCTGCTCCCATTGCACACAAACAGTGCTCCCCTGACGGAGGTGGCCATATATGTGTGTGTGTGTGTGTGTGGCGGGGGGGTCTCCTAGCTCTCCTCGCCTCTCGTAGCCTCCAGGGGTTATTGTCAGACTTTACCAGTGACAGCTCCATTACTCCTGAGATAGGGTCAATTCTGTTAACAGTGTTTCAGATTTATACCCCAGTATGACAAAGTCACATTGGCTGTAGAGCGGCCGCCTGGGGGACACAACTGAGAGATGGTCGATTTCTTTTTTTCTTTTCTTTATCTTTCTGCTGCACCTCAACATGGAGTATGTGTGCTGCAAACTGCACGGGATTGCGTTTGACACGTTGTCATACACACAGAACTGGATGAAATGTTAGTTTGCGATAACCTATCGATTTCTGACCGGAGAGTTTTTTGCATGTTACCCTTCATTTCTGATTGATCTACTTATGAAGTATCACAGTAGGTCATCTGTAGGCTACATGTAACCGTGGACAACATTACACTAAACACAGTTCACCATAAACACTGTGTTAGGCTAAGGTGATGGGTGTTCAAATACAAGTTATCACATATAGCCTGTTATGTTCACCATACTAATTCCCTTTTCTCTGTAAATGTTCTACAAGCAAGCAAATGCTACCAGTAAATGACTTACTTACTTTCCTCAGTATTACGTGCAATATTAATATTACTGTCCAACATCATGTGCAATCCTCTATCATGTGCTATATTATTATTATTATTATCATGTTGTCTATAAATATTATCTATAACACTACCTCTCATCTCCTCTCATCATCATGTGCAATATTCTTAATGTCATGTCCAATAATATTTCACTTCATTTATGCCAAATTGTTTTCGCTGTCGGAATATCTTATCTTGCCCACATATTTGTATATTTTAACTAAATTTGTAAATCCGATAGTTTATTTTTATCATTCTCTTGTTTTCCGTATTGTTGTATTGTACTGTATCGCTATGCAACCTGGCACAAGAATTCACACAGGTCCAACTCATCCACAAATAACACAACAACAACAACATGTCTGGAGCTTGTCAGAAAATAGTATGCAGAGGTGACCCTGCTGTGATGAGTAATTGCTTGTATTCTAAGGAGGCATACTGACGGTCTCGTCTCAAGAATCACCATCTCTACAGGTACAAGTGTGGTGATGGCAGAGATCATGCTATATGGGCCTTGTTCACCTATACACTGGCCATCTTGGTTCTGTCTTGTTAGCTGGCTGTGGGGAAGCACTCAGTCCCTCCACCCAGCTAGCGGTTAGAAACAAGATGGCCGTTAGTTGAATAAGACCAAAGATCATGGATGGAGAAAGAAATATAGAAAGTGACTGGATAAGTACCTGAGATTACCGTCTTAAAAAATGTTGTTCAAAAGTCATCTTTGGATTTCAAGCAACAAGGCCTTGGAGTGGTTCTTCAACAACAGCAAGGTGAATGTCCTCCAGGGACCAAGTCAGATCTCAGTGCTATTGCCAATCACTCCAGTAGGGTATGCAAAGCTGAATATACCTAAAATTATTGACACAGTTATGCATATATAACACATTTAACAGAACACAACATTTAACACTGCAGAATCATCAAAACATTAAAATGTACCTAAATGTACGTAACCTGTCGATCATTGGTATACTGGTATACACATTTTCAGTTTATCAGTTTTAATGAAATTCTGTTACACAGACAGGTGTAGATGATCAGCATCATGGCATGCAGCAGGTCTGGGACATTATGGGTATTTTATGTTGCCTTGCTACAGAGAGAAGACAGATTCACATCCAGAGAAGAACTGTAACTCTGCCTGCGGACACCATTGATCCTACACTCCTAGCTCTGCAGCCTCACTCCCACACACTGTAAGGCTTGATCAGTCAGTTATTTTTTGAGGGATGAACTGGATACTCACTCAATATTACTTTCAAGTTGTGCACTGCCCACTCTTGACTTTATAGCAAACCCGGCATTATATACACAACAGAACACACACTCACACACAAAGACACAGACAATTCTACAGCACCATAAGCCTCATTGCTAACTGTGTACTGTACTGTCACTCTCCCCCCTGAAGCGACTTAAAGAAACAGAGGACTTGGTCATATCCTCTTGATGTACATGATTACCTTGTGGAGCAATGAAGCCATTTCCAAAATCCATCTATGATTTGAGATCATGGGTCTCCTCTATTGCTTTATACTTTTACCTGAAACTTCTGGGAAACTCACTTTTTCCTTTAATATAGTCAGGCGGTGTCGAAGAGTTGATCTGCAGCAAGAGATTTTATAAACTCTTTGCATACCATTTGAGTGAACAAAAAATAAATTTCTCTACTTTTCTTGAAACTCCAGCAAGTGGAAAGAAATCAAATTCCACCCACTGGTACGCCAACAGAGACAGCTAAACTTAATTTAGCAAACAGCCAGCACAGGGCAGCACAGACAACTCCTCATATTTCTCTCTGGTATTACACAATGAACCTCTAAGAACTGCTGCCAAGTTATTGCTGACTATGAAAATAAGAAAATACAATATAAAATTTGGATATAATAAATACACACACATACAGTATATACAGGCCTACTGTATGTAACAGTATGTCATTTAGCTATTGTTTCAAAATATGTAATCTTTTAATTTTAATCCTTAATCTTTTAATCCTTATGCATTAAAGGTATCCATTATATATCCATTATATATCACTTGTAATTGGGCTCATGTTCCTTGACATTGCATATCCATGTTTCAGTGTAATCCCGCATCTCTCAATGCTATTACTGAGAGGTCACCAGTGAATTAAACATGTGTGACCCCAATCAGCCCCTAGCCTCTCTGGGCTCTGTTTGACTGTCTGTTCGCCCACTGAGCTCCTGTCTAAGCTCATCTCCATTGTCCCTCAGTTTTTCCTCAGACAGCCAATTTCAGGAGAAGGAGAAATATGGGATGAATGTGTCCAACCTTTCCAAACGATCCCATCGTGGGATGGGATCCTGGTATTCATGTAATACCCATCTAAACGGGTGACGAGGAGAAGAAGAAGAAGAAGAAGAGGATGCTAATTTAGAAACCAAAGCTGCAGCGATCAAGCTCACAGCTCCAATACGGGATTTGAATGGGAGTCCATTTCGCTCGCTCGACGAGAACGCCTCTTTTATTCAGGTTGGGTTCTTTTGGCGTTGAGTGAAGCACAGCTTTACTGGTATCGTGAGAATTATTGAGCAAGTGCGAAAGCGTCTGGTGATGGAAACAAATGAAGGAAATAACTAAAGGAAAAGAGAAGAAAGATTATCCCCCGGTAGATGCTGAGTGTTTACTCATGCGCACTATCTCCTTGAATCAAAGCCTGCGCTGTAATTTTTTGTGTGTTTGTCGTGCACGTTCCCTGATTGTTTTTGAATGGTATATCTTGTGAAATATCTTGAATATAGATGGTCTCATTTTGGCATCCTCTGTCTCTCCATAGATCTATTTTCTTTTATTGCAGCTTCAATAACAGAATATTCACATGAATGAACACGGCTGTTGCTGTGCTGTTAGAGCGTTCAAAAACATACATTGTAATAAACTACGAATAAAGTACTTATCAGTGTATATGGGCTATGATTGATTCATGTTGACATGTGATAGCTATTTAATAATAATCACACCTTGAAGAGATATTTCTCAATTTGGTAAGAATCGATCCATGTTGGAATGAGGGAAAATCAAAGGCTGCAGTTTTATAAAAAGCTTGCTTGCTTTAAGTATTATTTTTTTGTTGAAGTAAAACCTGGCATCATGGGCTAATCTCCTCCATATAGGCCTATACCTGAAATCAATATCTCATTGAGAGCGACCAACGAAATTCAGCTTCAGACATGGCCGCCTTGATCCTCTCTCTCCCTCCTTACTCTTTACTCCACCACATGTTGTCACACTCCCAGTGGACGTAGCGCTAACTTTTGAAGGACTGATGAGTTTTGGGAAATTAGGCTCTACACCTACTTTCCTCACAGCCAGCGCAGCTCAGCCACCACAGATATGCTGCCAGGAGCCACGCAGAATCTCACAGCACAAGTTGGTCTATTACCCTCTGATATCCATTAATAGAAAATGGTGTGTGTGTGTGTGTGTGTGTGTGTGTGTGTGTTCAGATCATGCAACAAAAAGATATATGCGTTCGGAGGGTACAAGTGAAGTTCCATTGTGTTAAAAATGGTTTTAGTAAACACTTGGTTTTGGCATGAAGGGCTGAGAAGACCTTGAAGTTGGTCGGCGATGTAATAGCTTGGCGCGTACATATTTCATAACACCGCCCACTCATGCACACACACACAAACAAACACACACACACAAACAAACACACACACACACACACACAAACAAACAAACAAATAAACAAACACACACACACATGCACACAGATGGACAGAGGGACGCTCTAACAATTAAGAGAACCCATTTGTGCACTCTTTCACTCGGCAGGGAGTGAGAGTAGAGAGAGAGAGAGAGAGAAACAAGGAAGAGAGGGCGAGAGACATTGACACAGTGTTATTGGACAACTAGCTCTGCATGCTGACTTGTGGCGTTGCTAAATGACAGCTCCCTCTTAATGACGCAGGACAACATGGGGCAGCTGGTCCGCTCCCATCTGTCTGTCCGTCCGTGCCCCCTCATCCAGCTCTGCAGACGTGGATGACGGGGACACAGAGCACGTTGGACATTTAGCAAGACGCTGTGTCTCGTGTCCTCTCTCTGCAGCTTTCTCAGACGTACTCACCAACAATCTTTTATTTGTCATCTTTTTCCTGCATGCATTTATCCACACAATGAAACAGGTGCAAGGGTGGAAAATATAGTGTGATCCATAGAAACGTCAGATGTAATTATGAGGTTATAATTGGTAGTTCAAATCTTTTTTCTTTCGTTCATTTTCATTTGTGATATTAGGGTTAGCTAATCCTAACCCTATTTCCTTATGCAGATGTATTCGCAATGTTAACTTTAAATTACATCCCTGGAATTATGTTTGTCATTCACAGATAAGTAAGTAAAGTTCCTGCCAGATTTCTATTTTGTTCCAGGTTTTTATTTTTATTTTTATTTTTTTTGATGCCAAGGTTTACACCAAAGCGAATAAAAGGCATGCCCTGCATTCAGCAGTGAGGGTTTTTCTTGATATTGGTCTACATATAGAATAGAACTTTATTAATCCCGAAGGAAATTCTTGTGCCAGGTTACATAGCGATACAGTACAATAAAACAATATGGAAAACAACAGAATGATAAAAATAAACTAACGGATTTACAAATTTACAGTTAAAATATACAAATATGTAGGCAAGATAAGATATTCCGATGGCGAAAACAATTTGGCATAATTGAAGTGAAACTGACCTGAAACCAACCAGTCACCCACCCACATGTATGCAGAAGGGAATGTGTTTGACATCACCACACTAATAGGCTACTCACAGTCTTGTTGACATATTTTAAATACACAGTAAACCCACAACAGACAATAATTCCAAACTGGCAAAATGGTTTTCTGTTCAGTCTCCAAACTCATTTCTTTTTGTTGACAGATGAGGTCAAGCCGGTTCTTTCTGTCTTTTTTGCATCAAGCAATTACAGCTGTTTCATTTGACACCATTTTACTTTGGGAATGTTATGGTTTGGACGTCGGACCCAGGTGCAGACACAGTAAAACAGGAGAAGTAAATGATAAAGTTTGACTAAATGTATTTACAACATAATAATCCAGGCGGAATAGAACAAAACATGGGGAGACGGGTACAGAGGCAGACGATCAGTCGAGGAGGGGGTGACGACAGGTAGGGAACCGGGAAGGACAGACGGGCAGGTAGAAGCAGGTTGACAGGCAGGAGGGTATTCCAGGACGGACGGGATCTGACGAGGTAGAGAATGGTTAGATATGGGAATGAACAAAATACTTTGCGTCACGAAAACAACAAAGGAGCCAATGAGTCAATGAGTGGAAGGAAAGCTGATGAGTTGATGGGCCGGTGTGAGAGGCAGAACAGGTGAGCACGGCGGATGATGAGCCAGGAAGCAGCCACGCCCCCAACACACACACACACACACACACACACACACACACACAGACAGACAGGTAGAGAGATAACTAGGTGGTAGAAGTAGAGGGCGTGACAGGGAAATGCACTGGCACACATACAAGCATGCATACACACACACACATCCTCACCAACACCCATCCACACACACGCACACACACATCCACACACCCATCCATGCACGCAGAACATATTGACATCACCACACTAATAGAAAGATCTCCTGCGGTCTTTACCCCAAGCGCTCCAGTGGCTTCTCTGTGAGGCTGCTGCAAGTGGACTGCCTGCTCTCACAGGGGTCAAAGCCGATGTCCTCGTTGGCGGTCCAGGGGGTCCACACACCTGCCTCGGAGCCACTGTCCTCGCTGGAGGTCCACACACATGTCTCGGAGCCACTGTCCTCACTGAAGGGTGATGGGAAGTCCAAGGAGGCAGACAAGGGGGCCGGCACTGGCTCTCTTGGAGTCCAAGCATCTACAGGGCTGTGGGCAGCAAGGACACACACACACACAATTGTAACTGTCTCTCCTGGCTCCACTTAAACATCGGTTACCAATATAATGCAGCAAATCGATGTGTTTTACCAACTCTACCTCCAAGTATTTAGCCAGAGTGTGCCTCACCACAAATGTAATCAAAACAGCACTTTGGTCTCTGTCACAACATTTGTGACATTTGTGTGGAAAGACCTTTAGTTGTGTAAGTACTAGCATGTGTGGAGTGTGTGTGGTTGGTGGCTGGTTTAAGTAGCCTCAGCTGGCCCAAATTAGAGTCTGGGGTTGGGTGAGGCTGCACAACCTAGGCTGCATCGACCAGCCATCACCACACACACACTCAGGAGAGCGCTAGCATGCTCCCGGAGTGTGTGGTGATAGCTGCTTTAACCTTTGGACATTGATTATCTCAATGCGCCACAGGCTTGCAGCCTCACCCGGCCCCAGACCAATCATCCTGACTCGGGCCAGGTGAGGCTGCTTAAACCAGACACCAACCACAGACACTCCACTCCGGGGGCCCCGTCAGCAGCAAGAAGACACACATGGTCACTCCGTGTCTGACATACACACACGGCAACGGTAACAGTGTGGCCGATGAGCCTTATGACTGTGATTCATATTGTATCTTTTGGATGTGTTTACTGCAGCTTTTGGTTGTAATATATGAGCTGTCCTCCTCCGTTGTCCACAACCGGTGTCTTCGGGCCGCGCTTCCTCTGTTTTTATTCATCCTTTCAAAGTCATAGAAAGTGCTCTAATAGGCGATGTCTATATGAGATATATCGATTACATTATATGTGTGAATGATATAAAAAACTGATCATATATATAGGATAACAATTTATTTGGAGTTAGCTGTTGGCATTCTGTGGATACAATCACTTTCCATGGGGAAATGCAGGTGTCCCAACAGACAGTACTGGACAGTCACGAATACACGAATAAACAAATGATCAAAAAGTACACAAACTAAACATAAACACACACATGCGCACACACACACACACACACACACACACACACACACACACACACACACACACACACACACACACCTGATATACATCCATATTGTTGTGTTGCGCTACAGTGTAACCTAATTCAAGGGGAGTCATGTAGTTAGTGTAAGAGTGGCGCCGCCTGGCGGCAACATTACGCAACTTGAACGTGATTCCTCAGTTCAGTTGTGTGGGGGAACAGTGACCGTGTCGCTGGTTTCTGATCAACAAGTCAAACGCATACTTTGAAAATAAACAACTGGCGAAGTCATGGCAACCAATAAAAAAAACCGCGAGCCAGCTATCCCAGGTATTATTCTATTTTATTTTATTTTATTCCGTTTTGTATTATTCTATTGTTTATTTCTCTATTGTTTATTATTCTATTGCTATGCAACCTCTGGCACAATAATTTCCTTCTGGATTAATAAAGTTTTATCTTCTTCTTATCTGATCTTAGTATAAAACGGGGACCTGAAATCAAGCAATCTGATTGGTTCACAGCCGTGATATAGACGGCATAGACTCAAGACTGTAGTCTGTATCAAATAAACATAGAATTTGCATTGTTTTTGCAATTTCACTCAACTTACCTGGTTTTGGTGGTTGTTGAGGCTGTATATCCTCTCCTTATTTGTCAATATCAAAGTCAAGTTGAAGTGTTTTATTGTCACATGTTTCACATAACATCAGCTACTGTAAACATACTGTACAAGACATGAGACACGTATGACAGCTCGGTCTGGGACAGTGAGGAACTGGCTGCCACCGATTACATTAGAAGTCTAGGTAGCTCAGACTGCGCCGATTACATCAATACACTAGTTCTCAGTCATGGTGAGAAATTACCAGATCCAGATAGCTATTCCAGACCACAAATCAAATTGATTGTAGATATGTTGTCTTTAAGATTGCATTTAAAACTCAATTAAAACACATTGTCAGTGCTGCTCTCTGCCCCTGAGCGGCGCACGCATCTCTGTGACGACATTGCACAGAAACCCGTCTATAATTTGCTCAGAGTCCGGAGACAGTTGTGGTTAATTAGATATATGAAACCCTGTACAGATTTAAAAGGATGAATATTTTCATAATATTTATGTGGATACCAGCTCACAGAGGAATTAAGGGCAATTGAACTGTGGATGGTTCAGCAAAACAGGTTCTGCAACATGGAGAAGTCGTCGACATGCCATTCAGTAAATCTGAAGCAAAAGGAATAATCAAAAGAAACATCATTAAAGAGTGGCAGCACAGTTGGGATACAGCAGTGGTTCCCAAACTGGGGGGCGCGCCCCCTAGGGGGGGCGCAGTGGAACTACAGGGGGGGCGCGGCTTCATCACCAACCCACACACACAGGCACACAGACACACACACACACACACACACACACACACACACACACCGGTAAAACAATATAAAATTAAATTATAACAAATACAATTGCAAACAAGCTGTAAAGATGGGGCACTATATCATATGGTTAAAATAAGAAATACAAATAAAATAAAAAGAAATCAAGTGGAACCGATGTTAAATGCACTGTGTTCCAACCACGCCCCCCAGAGCGCTCATGTTACAGACCGACTAGCGGAGCAGAGAGAGACACACAGCGACAGAGAGAGAGAGAGAGAGAGAGAGAGAGAGAGCCAACAGCGACACCACAGCGATATCAAGAGGAGAGAGAGGACACCACACACACAGCGACCACAGAGACGAGAGAGGAGAGAACACACGCGAACCAGAGAGAGGAGAGAGAGAGAAGGCACCACAGCGACAGATGGAGGAGAGAGAGAGAGAGAGACACACGGGACCAGATGAGAGAGAGAGACACCCACCAGCGACAGAGAGAGAGAGAGACAACAGAGAGAGGAAGAGACCACCACAGCGACCAGAGAGAGACACACATCGACCAGAGAGGAAGAGACACAGCGACACAGGAGAGAGAGAGGATGGAGAGAGGACACACAGCGAGCAGAGACGAGAGAGAGAGAGAGAAGAGAGAAGAGAAGAGGACACAGCGACACAGAGAAGAGAAGACACACACAGCTGACAGAGAGAGAACACAGCGAGCAGGAGGAGAGAGAGAGACACCACATGCGGACCACACAGCGACACAGAGAGAGAGGAGAAGACATCACACCAGCGATACACTAGAGAGGTGACGAGGAGATGGATGTAAGCTGACAGGCCGACGACGGAGAGAAAGGAGAGAGACGAGAGGAGAGACAGCACAGCGACCACAGAGAGGAGAGAGGAGAGAGAGATAGATGAGAGACACACACACACTAGCCGACAGAAGATGAGAGAGAGAGAGAGAGAGAGAGAGAGAGAGAGAGAGGAGAGAGAGAGAAAGACACACAGCGACAACAGAAAGAGAGGCGGGAGAAAGATAAGAGATAGGCAGGAAGCAATGTACCAAGATGGACAGATTTGTGACTGGTGTAAAGCGCAAATCAGATGGTAAGTCTGTTACAGCTGTAACAGACGACGCGACCACCACAACAACGGCACAAAAAAAGGTAAAAGCAAGAAAATATGACAACGCATATCTGTCCCTGGGCTTTACAAGCACTATGGTCGGCCAAGAAGAGAGACCGCAGTGCGTTGTGTGTCTGGAAAATACTGGCGGCAGACAGTATGAAGCCCAATAAAATGAAGAGACACTTGGAAACCCACCACCCCGACCATGTGAACAAGCACCTTGAATTTTTCAAAAAGAAATTGGAAAACTGTCATGCCCAGCAGAGTCACTTTGTCAAAAGTGCATCTGTCCCTGTGAAAGCACAACTCGCTTCCTACAAAGTAGCCTACAGAGTCGCCCAGTGCAAAAAGGCTCACACAATAGCGGAGGAGTTAATACTACCCGCAGCCATTGACATGGTTTCAACAGTAATTGATGAAGCAACTGCCAGTAAACACAAAACTATTCCGTTGTCAAACAACACTATTTCAAGGCGTATCTGTGACCTCTCTGCAGACATGGAAGAGCAGCTTATTGAAAAGATAAGACGGTCGTTTTGCTCTGCAAATGGATGAGGCAACGGACAGTAATAACGACAGTTTGTTAATAACATATGTCAGGTATATTGATGTGGAAGATATAAAGGAGGATTTGCTTTTCTGCAAATATGTACCTAACACAGCCACTACAGAAGAAATTTTCAAAATAATTGACACCTATTTGAAAGAGGCAGATCTGAAGTGGGAGAACTGTGTGGAAGTCTGCACAGACGGGGCTCAGGCGATGGCTGGGAAATGCAGCGGACTGCAAGCTCTCATCAGATGCGTCTCTCCCAAAGCACAGTGGACACACTGCCTGCTTCACAGAGAGAGGCACTTGCCTCCAAAGAGCTAAGTCCTGAACTGAACTCAGTGTTGACAGATGTCATCACAACAGTCAACTACATAAAAACCAGACCCCTGAAATCCAGAATCTTATCATCAATATGTGAAGAAATGGGATCTGAGCACAGCTCTGTTGTGGCACAGTGAGTCTAGATGGCTTTCACGAGGGAAGGTACTGTCCAGGGTTTTTGAGCTGAGGGATGAGATCAGAGTGTTCTTGACTGAAGAAGGGAATGACCTTGCCCACAAGTTTCATGATGAAAACTTCTTACAGAAGCTTGCCTATCTCAGTGATATATTTCACAAGCTCAATGGACTGAATGTACAGTTGCAAGGCACCAACACTCATCTTCCACAGCTCACAGACAAAATAACATATTTTACTAAAAAAATGAAAATGTGGGAGAGAAGACTTGCAGAGGGGAGTGTGGACTCCTTTGAAAACCTGAATGCATTCCTTGACAACAATGAGCCGGAAAATACAATTATTCCATATATGAAGGCTCATATCTCAGCCCTGCAAAAGCACTTTCAGAAGTACTTCCCTGAGGATTCTGCAAAATGTGACTGGATACGAGACCCCTGTCAAGCAACTGCACCTGCAGACCTCAGTACCACAGAGGAAGAGCAGTACATTGACATGACATCTGACTCAACAAGGAGAATACAGTTCACATCCAATTCACTGGCTGTGTTTTGGATTGGAGTGGAGAAAGACTACCCACTACTAGGCCAAAGAGCTATGGGCATACTGATGCCTTTTGCCACATCCTATTTATGTGAAACAGGGTTTTCTGCAGTTGCTGCAATCAAGACCAAATACAGATCAAAGTTGAACATTGAAAATGAACTGAGAGTGGCTATCTCTAACCAGCAACCCCGCTTTGACAAAATTTGTAAAATAAAGCAAGCCCACACCAGTCACTGATTGATACGTAGAAATAGGAATGATGAATATGCTACAAAAAGAATATGATCCATGCAGAAAAATCTTGAGTAGCTTGCACATCTTGTTTATATTTCAATTTGAAAGAACCTAAGAGCATGGTAAACTAAATTGTGGCACTCTTTCTTGTATGTCACAAAAAGGTTTTTTTGAAAGTAAGCAGAACAAAGTAAGTGCTAGACGCTGTGATCCTCATGTACCAATGGCCTGGGCCGGGGGGGGGGGGGGGGGGGGTGCTGAACGCTGCGATCCTCATCTACCAATGGCCCGGCCCGCGCTTTCAGCACCCGTCGCGCGTCCACTACTACTACTGAATGGTGCGCATCTGGGGGAATTTAGAAGTGGGTATACGCTGTATACCCGCGTATACGGGGGAATTTAGAAGTGGGTATACGCAATGCTGACTGAAAAATAAGTGGGTATACGCCGTATACCCGCGTATACCCTGGACTACACCACTGAGTACAACCAGAAGTGGGCACAATGGGGATAACTAGAAGGAACACTGAAAAGGAGAACATCATTACAAGGATAAGGGTTGGCCATACCAAATTAAATAAAACACTGCACAGCAAACACCCCTCAGGATCACGTGAGCTCTGTCAAGTCGAGGAATCAGTGGAGCATGTCATCTTACACTGCCAGACGTACTCTCAAGAACGAGTAACATTAGAGAGAGAAGTCTGGAAGCTTGGAGTGGACATCAGTTTTGACATCAGGTTTGGAATATTTCTTCAGTATTTGAATGTAACTGAGCTGATCAATATTATTTAATATTCTGTGAAATTTACAGTTTTTATTATAATTAGTAGTTTATTGTATTTGTATTTTATTTATTTTTAGTTGAGTGTTTTTTATTTAATGATTTATAATTTGAATGTTAAGGGAATAGATAACGCTGGTCCACACTCCAACACAGTAGGTCGCGATAAAGCACCTTGCTGGTGCCCACCGCCGAAGATGACGGTTGTGGTTCGGTCCGGAATAATAATAATAATAATAATAATAATTATTATTATTATTATAATAATAATAATAATAATAATAATAATAATAATAATAACAATCTTTTATTCTCGAAATATGGGAAGTACTTTTTCTCAGCGGATCAGCGCTACTGGTCGCGGTGATGATCTTCAGTCACAGCAGCAGGCGCAGGCGAGCCCCTCCCCCTCCCCCTGGCTCCTGGTCCCTCCCTGGCCCCTCCCCCTGGCTCCTGGCTCCTCCCCCTGGCTCCTCAGGACGCTCGAGCGCAACATGTTAACAATAGACACACGCCCAAGAAAATATTTGTGCTGACGAAGATTAACCGTCAACTATACATTTACGGTATGTTCAAAAGTATTGTTCACTAGTAATGCCAGCTGTTAAGTGTTTGTATCATGGTCCAGAGGCATGTATCCTACATTTTCATAAAACGCCATACAGCACGTATAATTATTATAATTATAATTATTATTGTATAGTCGCAATCCCCTTGTGGAGTGCCGTATTCATTGCAATATGTATTTATCTGATTGTATTTAATGGCGATTAAGTCACAAATATTGCACCTCTACGGACAGCTCGGGTCATTCTCTTTGTATCGTCCTCTATGTCTTTAGCTTTTTCTCTAATGTTCAACAATCACAAAAAGTGAATTCACGGAGTTGATTGACTTTCACACGGCGGCCGTTTGGGCTGTGACGTCACGCTCAGGGTGGGAAATCAAAAGAGCCTCTGGTACTAGAAAAGTCTCAGTGCTCTGTGCACATTTAAGAGGATTTTAATACTCAATAATTGCATTAATATGAAACAAATATTAAAAGATTTGATGTGTCAGATTCTCTGCTATTTTTTAGAGAAGATAAAACATGACTGAGGGAGGTCTATAGATCCTAACAACTACAAGGGAATTATTGAACCCACAATTTATATTAAGAGCAATACATTCAAAACAATTAGGCAAAGTGACAGTGTGTAAAACAGAACAAGTAAAACAGGATTCAGCAAAGATGGCCACCTCACCGCGGAAGAAAAAAAAAGGAAGTGAGTCAGCTTAGCACACACAAACCATAACTGGTTGACTGTCCCCAGGAGAGTGGTAACTATTCTTTATGTTGTTTTTGGTCACTTGGGAACCGGTGAAACGATTTCTCTACGTTTGTATGAGCTACAATCTGGCACACACCAGTTGTATTCCCACCCTGAGCGTGACGTCACAGCTAAAATGACCGCCGTGTGACTATGGTCAATTGACAGATAGCAGCTCATACATGTCGTGATGACCAAGGGTGTAAAGTACTTGAGTAATTGTACTTCGTTACAATACTTATGTACTGTTTTTGGGGATTTGTACTTTACTCGAGTATTATTAGATTTGCATACTTGTACTTTTACTCAATTACATTTCAGAGAAAAAAAACATACTTTTTACTCCTTACATTTAAAATGCAGACCTACAAAGTACAAAGTACAAATCTCGCAGGTCCAACAATTTTAATTACTATATTTGTTTCTCTGGCCGAACTAACGTTAATGTTATTAATCCTGCGGCCGCACTTTATTTAAAAACAGCCAATCAAATCCCCATCAATGGAAAATGAACCCGCCCATACCCATGCTGATTGGTCCTTGTGCAAGACTAGACAGCGGAGATCTTTGATGAAACACCTGCTATCAGAAGAATAGACAGTCAGAGGGACAAGCTACAGAAGATGGCCACAAACGATAGTACGAGTGATGAAGAGGACGAAACGGTCGGTGTGGACAGACAAGACAAGCACCCATGGCCTTGCAATAAAAAAAAGTTTTTACTTTTACTTTTTAGTACTTAAGTACATTTAAAAGTAGAAACTTTTTGACTTTTACTCAAGTGTGTTTTTAGCCAGATACTCTGACTTTTACTTGAGTAAGATTTAGAGACGGTACCCATACTTCCACTTAAGTATAATTTCTGGGTACTTTTTACACCCCTGGTGATGACACACCTTGGTTTTTCGAAAGCTATCGGCATGTCAAAGAGGACTCATTAAAGCACACCAACCCAATAGTGTCTGTTCAGCGCATAGGATCTTTCTGATCCTAAATCTAACGGTGGATGATCATAAACGTGACTGACTATTCCTTCGAGTTACAGAAAACCATTCACCCCGTGATCAGCATGATGGATGATGCTGTGTCCAGCAATTTAAGCCTGTTCGTCACTTCAAACAAACACTCAGACAATACCAATGACAAATCAAGCCGGCTAACTTTTCAACTCATGATTGATTGCGTGCATAGAATATTATATATTATATATAAAATAATATATATTATTATCCTTAGGCCAAGGTGGTTTCGTTCCACTGAATAATACAATATGATTTAATTCTGCTTGTTTCTCCTTGTTTTCTTGATGTTCTGCAGCTACGTCTGGTCTGCTTGGCCAATTGCCGTCACGATGTTGAGAAGGGGGGTTATCGCCCAGAATCTCTGTAAGAATATCACTCTGTACTTCAACCAAGCCGGGCTGTCACCTGCCTCCAGTAACACCCAGACCCCTGCAGACCCTCTCCACACCAAGCCCCTGCTGCTCATGCTGCCCTGGCTGGGTTCACAACCCCAGGCCATGGCCAAGTACTGTGAAACATACTTCCACTTGGGCTTTGACGTGCTCATGGTGCAGAGTAATGTAAGAAATATATGAAACAATACTTTTCTTTCTCAGAGTACAGAGAAGACATGGACCTTTGTTCCTATGTTTATTTTCAGAATGTCCAAATGTAATGCAGGTTTCTCTGTGTGGGAAATAAACTTCCATTTACATTCGTAACAAGGGGTAAATACAATTAAGGTTTGATGAAAAAGCCTATAAAAGTCTTAAAAGATCACTAGTTAATAAGTTCAAACGTTTACATAGGAACTAATGTAAATTAGTAACAAGACGAGCATTAATGGCTCGTCCTGTAGAAGAAGCCATGATTTGCTTCAGATACGTATAGGTGAGGTTACTTTATTGGTACTTCCTAATGCCAGACACTGGCACAAAACCTTAACTACATGTGTAGTGACTCCATAATCCATGAGTTGTTTTTTTTTAAGTCATGGCCACCATCTTTATACTTACCCCTTATCAATATTTACATTCTCTCACTATCTATGTCTGTCTGTCTCCCCCTCTCTCTCCCTCCCTCCCCCTCTTCCCCTCCCCCCAGATCACAGATTTCCTGTGGCCACGTTGGGGATTGGAGAAAGGCGAGAGGATATTGGAGCTGCTGCACAGCGAGCGCTTTGTTTCACGCCCCCTCCTCGTGCACGCCTTCTCCATTGGCTGCTACACCTTCTGTCAGATGCTGGTGCACGTTTCCCGAGATCCAGAGAAGTACCGGGCGTTCACCAGCAGGATTAAAGGTCATATATATGACAGCACTGTTTTGGGATCAATAGAGAAGATGGCTGAAGGTTAGTGCCATGGGAAAACGAATGACACACAAGCTCAGTTACGCACCACAGTTTTATTGATCAAATGGTTATCAAAGGGGAACCCTCAAGAATGGCTTTTTTCTAATGATAAACTGAGATTACTGCTTCACTGTAGATCTTGCTCTGTTTGATGTTTAATGTTCAATGTTATGCACCAAATTACCAAAGCAAATCCCTTGTCTGTGAAAACCTACTTGGCAATAAACCTGATTCTGATTCTAATTGGGTCATTGATTTTATTGGTCCACGATTTACGTTCTCCAAATCGGACCAATGGCGTGAAAGAAAGTTGACATTGTGATGCGATTTTTCACAACAAACGAAGCAGTGCTCCGTTATTGTGGAAAACAGCCGAGGCGGGCGGTTCGAGCTTGATAATTTTAATTCCTTTTTTGCTCTCTCCCTCTCCAGGTATAGGAAAAACCGTGTTCCCCCGCTTCGAGGGAGTGGTGAAACAAACTAGCCTTTTTTACTTCAGCGTCTTCAAACACCAAACGGTGGACATCTTCAACAGCGGTATCAATGTGTTTCGGAACACACCCGTCTGTGCTCCCGCTCTGTTCTTCTTCTGTGAAAACGATCCGCTGAGTGATCACTTGGCCATGAAGGAACTACTGGACTTGTGGCGTAAACGTGGCATGGATGTGACGGGCAAGTGCTGGGTGGATTCCATGCACGCAGGGCACATCAAGAGGCATCCTCAGGAATACCAGGCGACGCTCAACCATTTCCTTCATTCTCTCAAACTCTGCACTCTTAAGTCCAAGATGTAGACGTATGGAGCGCTGATGACAGGAGTAGTGTTGTCTGGATACCAGATACAGCTTGTTTTTAATCTCAAAAATATGTGAAGGATTGTTCAACATGATAACATAACATGATAATAACATGATGATAAAGTTAGTGGTAACGAACATCCAAAAGTGGGATTAACATGTAAAAGGCACAATGCAATTTTTAAAGTCGGTGTGGATACACACTACACGGCAGGGAACATGCAGGTTACACATGACAATTTATAGATCTGTTGGCTGTGTCAACTATTGGATGGGAACATCCCATTTCTTTCTGATTTATATGGGTGGGGCCTTCATGCGATTGCCTCACCCAATATATTTTTGTTGAGTAGTGTGTGCTGTTTGTGGGCCTTATTGACTTATTTGTTTTCAAAGCCTATATTTATTTCTATTTACATGGCCAATGTTATCAGTAACCTGCTAACTTGAATAGATATTGTGGGAATGTGTGCATGTGGTTGGTGGTTGACCTAATAACCTCACCTGGCCCTGTTAGGATCTGTGGGGGGTGGGGCTACAAGCCTGTGTTGCATTGGGCAAAGTGCACCACAGGTTAAGTCAGCCACCGGCACACACACACATTCCCACAGATATATTTAGGAGTACTGTGAACCAGATTATTACTTTTGTGATATCCAGACATTGGCAATGATGTATGTGTTCCATTTGTACCCATTTGTCGGGCACGGTGGCACAGTGCTTGCACTGCTGCCTCACAGCAAGAAGGTCCTGGGATCGATTCCCGCCTGGGGCGCTATTAACTGTGGGGTGCCCAGGTGGGTGATCTCCCGGCCTTTCTGTGTGGAGTTTGCATGTTCTCCCCGTGCTCCGAGGGGTCTCCTTACAGAGTAAAAAGAACCCCAAATAAAAACATGTGAAGATCGCCTCTCCTGTCCACATCCCTGACCAAGCTGTGGACGTACAACCTGGAGCTGCTGGTCCCCGGGCGCCGTTGAGTTGGCTGCCCACTGCTCCTGCTGGCCGCAGGATGGGTTAAATGCAGAGGACAATTTCCACGGGCCACCCTCCCTGCATGCGCGTGTGTGTGTTTGGCGGCCACCACTTCCCGCTGTGTGTTGTGTGACCAATACGTGTGGATCAATAAAGAGATCTTCTTCTTCTTCTTCTAGCCTGCCTCATAATTAACCTGTGGTTAATATATATGATATGATATATGCATATTAAATTGATGTCAGTGCCTTCACGTAAAAACTAATTCTTGATCCTGCCAAATGAGGGCTTCACTGAAGTATCTCTGTAATATTACTTACTGTAATAATGTGTATATATATGCATTATTATTATTACACTCCTTAGTTCTGAGAGGGAGAACCAAAAACAGACCCAGACAACCAGAATGTGTGCCTCCATTATGGGGAAGAATTTAAACATTATAAAATACACTTGAGGAAAAAGGAACATGTTAAAAACAAGTCAAATGCCATCAAATAAGCGATAGGTTCAAACCACTTTTGGGAAAATTGGAAAACACTTAACTAAACAAATGACAACATGGAGAACTACACATTCAAAGTGGAGAAATAAACCACTCATCCAGTCTCTCTGGCCACATGGCAACAAAAAGAAAAAAAGCTCAAACCAATACATGATAAATTGCAACAAATAGAATCAACCATCAAAAAACCCACTAGACACATGTCCACAACATATGGAACCAAGAATTCTGTAGTAGAACCTATTGCCTTTATATGGCAGTGAAGTCTGGGGTTCACTCCTCAACCTTGAACAAAATGGGACAATCACCAAACTGAGACTCTTATATGCAGAATTCTGTAAATACATTCTCATAGTCCAACCAAATAATGCACGCAGAATCAACATTTTAGAGAGATCCACCCAGCTCCAGAACCAGCTGATGCCAGCACAGAGACCCAAGGTCGCCTTGCTGCACCAAACCAAATTAGTAAGAAGCTGTGACAGGCCAAAAGTACTTGACAAAGTACAGACTTGGTGAGCACAGCTGATGTATATTTCCATTTCGTTCCAAATGTATATAATAATGTATTTGATTATTTTTTGGATTGCAACTAAAGATATCAGATAAATGTTGTGGAGTCAAAAGTGCAGTTTTTGCCACTGAGATGTAGTGGTCACTACCCTGGACCCCACGGAACCCCCCTGGACCCCACTACCTATCTGCAGAGTGAGTTAGAGAGAGAGAGAGAGAGTACCTTGGCCTAAACATTAGCAACACAGGTAACTTAAACAAAGCTGTAAACGACCTGAGAGACAAGGAAAGAAAAAGAAGAAAAAAAGAAACATCAAGCTAACTTGATGTTTCTTTTTTTCTTCTTTTTCTTGGCTCAAAATACTAGACTCAGTTATCGAACCCATTTCCCTTTACGGTTGCGAGATCTGGGGTCCACTTACAAACCAAGATTTTCATTTAATCGGCAATCAGATCATACAAAATAACGATTCCAATAATCGGAAAAATGATGAATATCGGATCCCTAGTTGGAACGTAGATGGACCTGTAAATCAAGCTTCGCCTTCCGGCTCAGCTCCCTCTTCACCACAACGGACCGGTACAGCGCCCGCATCACTGCAGACGCTGCACCAATCCGTCTGTCCATCTCCCGCTCCATTTTGCCCTCACTCGTGAACAAGACCCCGAGATACTTGAACTCCTTCGCTTGAGGCAGCAACTCATTCCCAACCCGGAGGGAATTTTCCGGCAGAGAACCATGGCCTCAGACTTGGAGGTGCTGACTCTCATCCCGACCGCTTCACACTCGGCTGCAAACCGCCCCAGTGCATGCTGGAGGTCACGGTCTGATGTAGCCAACAGAACCACATCATCTGCAAAGAGCAGAGATGCAATTCTGAGGTCCCCAAACCGGACACTCTCCTCACCTCGGCTGCGCCTTGAGATTCTGTCCATGAAGATCACGAACAGAATCGGTGACAAGGGACAACCTTGGCGGAGTCCAACACCCACTGAGAACGTGCTTGACTTTGTGCCGACAATACGGACCCAGCTCGCACTTTGTTCGTACAAGGACCGAATGGCACGTAGTCAGTGAACCCAAAATCGCTTTTTTGTATTTCGTATATAATCGCCTTGGCATAATCTATGCCGTTTTCTCATTGTTACTAAAATAAAAAAACAGGAGTAAAATCCAATGTTTTTGCCAGTCTCCCCCAAGCAGTTTGTGAACGTTTTATTCTGCTCAAAGAGCAGGTAGCATACTTTAAAGAACGCTAACGCTTCCGAGTGAGGGACACAATATCTTCAGATGCAATATAGTATAACGCCATGTGTGGGGCACATTTCATATACCTCATTATAGCACACTATCACTCACACACAATTAAAGCTATCACAAAGTTGCTGTGGGTTGTAATGATGGGGATATCATCCTTCCTCCTAAAATTCTAAGCCCAAAAGATTTTTGTAATCTCATAGTGTTCAAATTTGAGCTGAAACAGGGTTCTCTTACACTTGAAGTGGGCATTATTAGTATTATGACATTTCAAATAAAACTTTAAAAGGTTGGATTTGGATTTGAAAGCCATGGTTCCTCAACAGAGAATCAAGCGAAGTATAAGCTGGTAGTACCTGATCTTGGGCCCCCGATGTGAAGGGAAGGGTAGAATCTTTCGCTTTTTCTTCCCGTCCTCCAGCTCTACATATTCCACCTCGGGTCGAGTCTGGAATCCAGAGAAGTGCTTGACTTCCTGAGGATCTGAGACAGGAAAAAGACCACAGAAATATCAGCACATTGTGTTGCTTCTCAACACCATTTAGCACACACACTTAAAATCAGGTAATCCCATGTGGCTGCTCCACATGGGTAATGGATGAGATGTGATATCTCCTGCCACTCACTATGTAAAGTGCTATGGGCGCCTTGAAAAGTGCGACTGTATCTAAATACAATTAATTATTATTATTTATTCACACTTAAAATCATACCAATGTTTCTTTTGAGTTGGGCTGAAGGAGGATTTTTGTTCAGTCCACCGGGCTGTGCGTTAGCCCCACCAGGCTGTGCGTTAGCTCCACCCGGCTTTGCGTTAGCTCCACCCGGCTGTGCGTTAGCTCCA